>JANHQD010003178.1:0-11815 GCA_024721195.1 Marasmius sp. AFHP31
TAGTTTCCGTCTATTGTCAATCTCGTTCTACAAGCTTCAAGCTCTTGTCTGGTGTGTTTCATAGTCTCAAGTCTCGTACTAACCGTCTGTTCTCGTCGTTCTAGGTCTTTGGTTAAAGCCCTTCATCGATTGCGACCGTCCGCGTATCCCGAAAGGACAACCCATACCAAAACTCCGCGTTGCTACCTGGTAGGTTCGACCCGGAAAACACACCTTCGATCGGCGATCTCAGGTGTCCGCGTTGCGTGTAGGCTTGAACCATACGTTTGAACCAGTCAGAGGCTCTGCTGTGTTCGGGTGTTATTCATTCCTCCGCGTTCTTTCTTCTCATTTCATCTTCCGGCTTGACGTAGAAAAGAGGCCCGTTACACAAAGCTGGTGCCACCGAGGAGCCTGCTCCAGTCCCCATGGGCAGCTCGGGCTCTAGCCACGAGATGGACAACAAACCAGCAAGTGCACAAGATACTGCAAGGATTGAAACGACGGCCATCGAACAGCCTGTCACGGTCATTGCATCGAAGATGGTCAAGCCCAACGCCGTGGTTGATGAAAGTGAGTTTGTCACACCCTTCCCTATTATAAGGCCATCGTCTCACGACATAACCTTCAGCTATCGAGAACACTGGCACGGAGACGGCCCTGCATCCCTCAACCATTTCAACCATCCCAAATCAACTCACCCCACCGCCTGCTGCGGTTGAGGGGGAGGTCGCTCCCGAAATCGCCGATGCAACGGCAACAACATCCAAGACTTCCGAGGAGTTACTACTAGAAGGTATGTGCTTCCGATGCTTGAATGTCACTCAAAGCTCACTTTGAGCATTCATTTCAGCTTCTAAAGAGGACGTCGCAATGCTTGCTAGCTCGATGTCGGCTAAACATCCCTCACCAGTTGATGTTACTCAAAGTGTTCAGATATCTCCATCTTCAGACACGGCGGAATCTGAACCTTTAACTTCAGTCGCCTCGCCAGTTGCTGAACCACTCGACACTCCAGCGAATGAAACTCCCTCAACTCCTGTGGACAAGGGCACTTCAAACGACACGGTACCTAACCCCGCAGTCGTCACAGAGTCCTTAGACCCCGTTGCAGGGGATGAAGGGGCTAAGAAGAGGAAGGGTACTGGGGGACCAGGTGGGCGACACACCAAAAAAAGGAAGGGAACTCAGGTTGAGGCTGCCACTGGTGCAGCTACGAGGTACGGTATCTTCACCGCCTTATCCTTTTCCCACTCGGCTGATTACATCGAGCAGTAAACGTGTCACTCGCGCGAATTCGAAAGCCCAAGCGGAAGGCAACCAATAGCCTATCTCATTTGTTTTTTGTCGTTTTGGTTTCTGTCTAGTATCGTCATCAAACTGTATGTACATCTAACTCATAGCTGTGGGTGATTTTCTTGTATGCGTTGTAGTATCATAATATAATACACGCTGTTGTGGATTTGTTTCAGATCATGGATTAGATTTGACATCCCCGATTCGGGGATTAGTCCAAGGGGTTAATCCTGACTTAATCCCCGATTGTAGAGTTTGAGACTGGTTTGCTGCAGATTAATCATGGATTAATTGTAGCGGCGGATGATGGTCTGAGGGCAGGGCACGGAAGGGACGGATTGATTTTCTGGACTGTGGATTAATCGGCGATTAATCACAAGCTAGAGGAATACGCTGGCTCATGGAGATGGGATTGGATTGGCGTAATCCACGATTAATCCCCTTTAGCTGACAATACTTTCAGATCCTGGTGCGACCTACCTGTTGATGGATTGGGTTAGCTTAATCCTGGATTGATCCCATGCTCAAGGAAAAACTGCGCTGGCGTACGAGGATTACAGCGGATTATGTCTACAAGGCTGTGGATTACATTGGATTAACTACAGTGAATAGATTGACACTTTTTTCAGTATAGGATTAATCCCCGGAGGTGCAATTGTTGTATCGTCCAGGAACCAAGTGACTCCACAAACAGTTCAGTTTATTGAAGTCTCTCCATGATCAAGAAGCTGCAGTATCGCTCTGTATTCAAATCCGACTGTGGTATCCGAGATGTTTTTGACAGCACCAACTACTGAAACCTCTGTAACACCAAAGTCACACTTGACGGTATGGAACAGACTTTCAATCACTTCAGCGGCTCCCGTGACTTCTGTCTCGGCCTCTCTACAGATGGGTTTGCTCTGTGGCAACACCATAAAAAGACATGTTGGCCCCTTCTCATCTTCAATTACAACCTGCTCCCCAAGATACACTTTCACCTTGAGAATATCCTCTGTGTTGACATCATTCCTGGCCCCAACAAACCAAAAAACTTTGATTCCTTTGCATGGCCACTTGTGCAAGAGCTCCAAGAGCTCTTGCACAGAGTCAAAACCTTTGATGTCAAGGCAGATTCCCTGTTCACAATACGAGCATACCTCATTGTTGTCTTTGGAGACATTCCTGCGATATCCATGGCGATGTGTATGAAGGGCCATAATGCCCTTAGTCTCTGTTGCCTTTGCAATATTCGGGGTATCATGGCCCCCAATGGGAAGGTCTATTATGTGCCGCTCAACTGTTCCCACCATAGCCTTCACTCAGAAGATGACATTCGCCCATACGGTCCCAGGCACCTCCCCTTCTGTACACCCTCTCAAATGAAGACCCAGGCATCAAATATTGACAGTGCTCCCAGTGCTGCAGCCTCTGAGTGCCTGGCTAAACAGCACAGTATCAAAGGTACCTCAATCTTTATGCAGCTATCTTCCATCTCATTTCCAGATTCATTTCCCTATGACTTCATGCACCTAATTTTCGAGAACGTCCTGAAGAATCTTGTTCTACTCTGGACTGGCGCATTCAAAGGTCTCGATGAAGGAACCGGCTGTTATCAGCTCGACGCCAATGTGTGGGAAGCAATTGGGAAGGTGACCGCTGCTGCTGGGTCTTCAATTCCATCATGTTTTGGAGTATGGCTTCCCAATATTGCAGATGATAAACAGGCAACTACGGCGGACAGCTGGTCATTTTATTTGCTATACTTAGGGCCAGTACTCCTTGAAAACAAGTTCGCAGACTGGTGGTATTACAACCATTTCCTCAAATTTTCCACCCTTGTTTGCCTTTGCATGGATTTCAAGTATGATGACAATCAGGTAGAAACAATTTGGGATGGCTTTGTATGCTAGGTAGAGGGATATGAGGAGTATGTTGTTCATTGTTTTATTCATTCATTCCAGGTTGCTAATTAGACGTCAGGCTCTATTACCAACATGCACCAGAGCAATCAAGTACATGTCCTGTCACCATCCATGCACTATTACACATTGCCAATTCCATCAACGCCATAGGCCCTGTGTGGGCCTACTGGGCTTTTCTGACCGAATGCTACTGCGGTAGACTACAGCCTGCCATCTGCAGCAAGCAATATCTATTCGCGAACATTGATAATCTGTCCTAAAGCGCTAGACACTAAGACTTCGGTTACAGGGACGATGGCAGCAGAAGTTGTCTGGTGGAGACGACAACAGAGATGACAGAGGCAGCAAGCAGAGCAAGGGCAAGTAAAAGAACTGGTCCCAATGACAAGTTAGATATATTGCAGGTAAAGAGAGAAACGAAATTAGCTACTCACCTGGTCCCAATGACAAGAGATCAAGATGAGGGACCAGGTGTGAGCTACCTAGCTTATATACTGGAATATGAGTCGTGCAAGAATAAAGAAAGATAATAGGGAACAAGGGGAAAACAATAGTAGTCCAGGTATGGAATAAGAACAAGTCCAGAATCAGAACTGTTGTGTATAAAAGAACAAAGGGAACAATGGATGGGATCAGTTGTGAAGACGATGTGAAAGAGCAAGGATGAGGAAGGAAATAATAGGGGTGATGTAGAAAGGGGAACTGGGTATCTGGTAGGTGTCAAAGATACAAACAGGCACTAAAAGGGGAATGGGTGCTAAGAAAGGAAAAGATAGGGGAAAAAGCGGCACTTCATGACATAATTACCTTATCGATGTCGCGCTGTAGCACTGTTACGAGCCTAGCGCTGAACTAGACGCTCGAGAGCTTAGGTTGAATTCACTTTGCCCCAATGCCCGAACCGATAACACCGACACAGAAAAGTTCTCATGGAAGGTAAACGACCACAAGGTGACCAATTCAACAGGGAACGTGTTGGGTCGGCCCTAAACCAACTCCGAGGATATCTACCCACACCTGTCGGACCTACGGGGCTTCTCAAGTCAGAATAAAAACGCCGTGACTCGAGTCCCAATCCTTATCTTCGCCAATCGGAACCCTGCCCGGCTGATTGCGTATGCTGGTACCACTAAACAACCCTAAACCCACATTAATCCGTGAAATGGCCGCATAGCTTTCCCCCAACCGATTGAACGACGCGTACCCCTGCCGGCTGCACCTTTGACTCAGATAGACACCAAGGGACCGCCGAAATGACTCGGATGATATTCCTTGACGTTTCAGTCACTGAGGGGAGATGTCCGCCGTGGTTACAACTCATACAATGCCGTCTCGCACCCGTGAACCGGTCCCTAGATAGTTATATTAGTAGTTAGTACGAATCATTTCATTAGATAGACGAGTCACTCACCCAATTTGAGTAGTGACTCGATAGCTAGTCTGTAAAAGTATAAAAGACTGGCCTCGACAAAAGTCGAGGGCAGCCTAATATTACATCTTGAACGTACCTTTACTCTTTACCTGACTGAATAAACACTTGAACCTTGACTCCCCTACCTTAACTGTCGTGCTAGTAGTACAATAAATACATTTATTGAACTACTGAGTGCTACATACCGCGTGAATACCCTTACAACACCCCTAAGCCTTGAACTGAACCCAATCCATCCTCTCCTCGCCCGCATACCGCTCCCCACCGTTAAAACCACCCTACATACCCTCTCCCTCGCATTTCAACCTTCTCCAACACTTAGAAAAACCCCCTGCAGCCATTTTGTCGCGTTTCGGAACCCCGTAGTGCACGATAGACTGTAGTTAAACCTAGAATAGTAAATTGAAGTCGTTAGTAACCGAAATAAGACTCGAGTTCCGCCGGCTTTCATTTTGCTCACCTAATCCAACCCCTTTGCCCGAAGTTGTCGTTACCTTGAATTCTCGAAGTTGACCGAAACCTAGAGAGTGAAGTTAGCGATTCCTAACAAGCGCCTGCTACTAGCACTCATTATTTTAGCTTAATTTTTAGGGGTTTTTTCTGGAACTTCAGAAGGTATAATATCTGAAGTATATTTAGTATTAGCGTGAGTCTGAACGGTTAGTAAAAGGTTCAGGACTAGCGCGGAAGGATAAGACAATAATAAGTCATCCTACTGCACCCGAAACCTGTAGGGGTCGCTCTGTTCTACAAACTTCGGAACATCGACTAGTCTCTGTAATCAGACCAAGGGAAGGATTAGACAATAACAATGAGGGACCAACGAATGGAATGAAAGAACGCTGTGCGAGGCGGATCTAGCAAAGAGCCTCATCTGAAGAACAAACAAAACTGTTTTGAACTTGCAAACTTCTGATGAGGCATGAACCAAGCAAGGCAAGGACTAGAGAACTTCGGATTTGATACTAAGGAACTGAAGTACAAGCAGGGATGAATCTATTCCATCTAAGTAGAAGTATATGATCAACCTCGGAACTTGAAGATGAAGACAAAATAGTCAATCTACGAAAGTAGTAAAGGAACAGGAGATAGGTGTACGAGTTTATAATGACTTTAAAGGAAAGATGGTCCTACTCCCACATGTTGTGGACCGCAACTTCATCCCATCCGAAGTATTCGTCCAGCTCGGAATCATCACGTTGGTAGGCCCAAACGGATGGAGAATTGGGTTGGTTTAACTCGTCGAGATAGAACTCTTCATGGAGGACGGGATTGTGGTGGCAGGAAGGACGAGTAACCCAGTGGGCCATGAGAGGGTCGCACTGGAAGAAGGTTAACTGTTTGGGTTCCAACTTCGAGGGAGGAGGATCGACCATGCAGTGGACAACAGAGTCGATTTAATCATGGGTGGCTCCAGGGATAAAGGCCGTATGGGAACCTAAGAACCCTACAGGAGTGATTGCCTCTGCAACCATGTCGATAATGTTCTGAGATCCGAAAGGGATGTACTCGGACAGGTTGTCTTCGTAGATGTAGATGGGGGCCTGTTGGAAGTTGAAACAGGTGGCAAAACCCCAATAGATGGAGATGTGTCGGCTTAGGAAGAAGTGCTGAAGGAGCAAGCCTAACAAGGCCTCCCTTTCGCAGTCGAGAGGAATGCGAGGGATGAGGCTGCAATCGGTCAACTTGGCGGAATAGTCCTCGTGGTATGGCCAGTGTTTGTACAACTCTAAAAGCAGATTGGAGTAACTTCAGAAGAAAGGGGTATGATTAGGACGTACTGTACAGGAGATTGCAGAAGTGATCTTCTATGGTGCAAACATTGGGCATGGGAAATGATCAACGGAGGCGAGCAAGAAAGACTTGTACTGATCAGCAAACCCAGTATCCTACCTATTCAAGAAGGATTTGAACGGGGAAAGACGAAGTTCCAAAGAATGGAACTAAGTAGTACCTGCTGAAACACGAACCAGAATGGCTCCATGGGAGCAGATAAACTAAGAATTTAGCCTTGAGATTCGATGGCTGAACTTCAGAAGAAAAGGCACGGTCATGTTATGTAGACTCAAAGAAGTACTACGCGTCTAGGTGGAATAAACTAGGCAGTACGGAGGACGGAACATCTACTTCTGAATCAGTTTAATGCCATGCTTTGTTCTGCTGAAGGCGGTCTAAATAATATAGGTCACAGACTAGAGGACAGTAGGCTAGCGGTGTACGAGACAACCAGCGACCCATCTGAGAGGTAAATACAAAGAACTGAAGTTCCTCATAGTGTCCTAAAGCACTAGACGATAGGACTATAGAAACAACGGCAGCGGAAGTCGACTAGCAGAGACAACGGCAGAGACGACAGAGACAGCGAACAGAGAGCAAGAACAGGTAGATAACTGGTCCCAATGACAAGTTAGATATATTGCAGATAAAGAGAAACGGAATTAACTACTCACCTGGTCCCAATGACAAGAGGTCAAGATGAGGGACCAGGTGTAAACTGCCTAGCTTATATACTGGAATATGAGTCGCGCAAGAATAAAGAAAGATAATAGGGAACAAGGAAAGAACAATAGTAGTCCAGATAAAGAATAAGAACGAGTCCGGAACGAGCAACTGTTGTATATAAAAGAACAAAGAGAACAAAGGAAACAATGGATGGGATAGGTTGTGAAGACGATGTGAAAGAACAAGGATGGGAGAGGAAATGATGGGAATGATGGGGAGAGGGGAACCGGGTGTCTGGTAGGCGTCAAAGTAACAAGTGGGCGTCAAAGTAACAAATAGGTGCTAAAAGAGGAATGGGCGCCAAGAAAGGAAAAGATAGGGGGAAAAGCGGCACTTCATGACATTACCCCCCTTCTAGGATTCATTGTCCTCGATGACTAGGCCCCTTCCCGGTAAGCTGGTCCTGCTGCAGCGGGGAACTTCTTGTGGAACCGTTTAACTATTCGAGGGGCGTTCTTCAGGTTCTGTGCGGGTTCCCAGGTGTTCTCTGACTCCGGATAACCCTTCCACTTTACCCGGTATTCCAGCCGTCTCCACCTGTACTGGCTGTCCACGACATCCTCCACCTCGTACTCCGGCTCGTCCTCGTTCTCCAACTCTATAGGTCCCGGCGGTTCTGGCAGCATCCCGTTTACTAGGTTACCCTTAAAAGGGTAGAGCTTGTCGACATGGAAAATGGGGTGGTGCCGTTCCAGTTCTTCTGGTAGGTCCAGTCGGTAGTCCAGGTCCCCAACCTTCTCCAGGATCTCGAACGGGCCCAGACTCTGATCTCCCAGCTTCTCGCTCGACCGCTTCAGCCTGAAGTCCGACCCGTCTAGCCACACGAAATCCCCCACGCCAAACTGATGAGCCTTCCTTTTCCCCCGTTCGAAGCCCTCCTTCATATGCCGTTTCGTCATGTGTAGCGCTGCGCCTGCATCACGCCGGACCTCCCTCAGAATGTCGATGCGATTCTCAACCTCGGGAATGCCTGACCTCCTTCCTACCGGGATGTTGAAAAGGGGGAGGTAGCCGTAAAGGAGTTCAAACGGAGAGAGGCGGTGAGCAGAGTGAGTGCGGGAGTTTAAAACGAACTCAGCGAGGGGTAGATGTTCCGACCAATCGTCTTGTCGATAGTTTGTGTACAGTCTTAGGTACTTCTCGACCTCCTGGTTGGCTCTTTCGGTCTGTCCGTTGGCCTGAGGGTGGTATCCCGAGGTAAAGCTGCCTTTGATCCCCAGTCGCCCTAGAAGAGCCCTCATGAGTTTGGCATTGAACTGTGGCCCCCGATCTGAGATGAAACGCATTGGTAGGCCATGCAGGCGGAAGATCTCTCGGTAGTAGATGTCGGCGACTCCATCAGCGTTGATGTTACTGGTGCAAGGGATGGCATGTACTTGCTTGGTGAAGAAGTCGGTGCAGACGAGAATTGCGTCGTATCCATGAGAGGTCGGTAGCTGGGTGATAAGGTCAACTCCTACTTCCTCCCAAGGTCCTTGTGGCACGTCGAGAGGCTGAATTACGGAGCGGGGGTGACGGTGAAGCTTCTTCCGGGCACAGGTGTCGCACCCTTCCACGTATTTCTCTACAAAGGATCGCATGGTGGGCCACCAGAAGTGCGTGTCAACCAGGTCCAACGTTCCGTGGAGCCCGGGATGTCCTGCTGTAGGGCTGTCATGACACTGGCGTACTACCTCCTTGCGCAACTCGTCGCCTGGGGGAACGTAGACTCTGCCCCGATGGTATACCAACCCGTTATCCTCCTCCCATTCCAGCAGTCCATTTACCAGACGGGACGGTCCCTGCGATTTTAGATCGCGTAGTCCTTCCAATACTTCTGCCTCCCGTTCTGAAGCCTGTCTAATCCGTTCCTCCAGAGGACTCACCAGGCCTGTTGCTGCGATCCTCAGGAATACCTCGGGTCCCAGGACGATCTGCTGTTGATTGTCATCGCTATCCGGGACTTGGTGAGCACCCATTCGGGAGAGAGGGTCGGCAAGAGTGTTAGCTTTGCCTGGTCGGTGGCCTAGAAGGAAGTGAAAGCGGGACAGATACAGGGCCCATCGGGCCTGTCATCGGCTGAGATTCTGAGCAGTCCTCCAAAACTCTAAGTTGGAGTGATCGGTGAGAATTTCAAATGGAGAGGGGAGGCCTTCGAGGAAATACCGCCAGTCTTTCAGTGCGTCTATGATAGCAAGCATCTCCCTATCGTAGATTTCGTAATTTCTCTCGGCGGGCTGCATAGAGGCTGAACGGAAGGCGATGGGGTGCCAGAGTCCGTCCTCCAGCTTCTGCGACAGGACCCCCCCAGTGGCGTATCCAGAGGCATCTACTTCGATTCGGGTGGGTCGATCTGGGTGCCAGAGCGTGAGGATGGGTGCGGAGGTGAAGGCGGTGCGGAGTTGATCAAAGGCGTCTTGTTGTTGAGTCCCCCAGTTGAAGCCAATATGTTTATGGGTCAGGTCATTGAGGGGTCGTGCAATCTTGGCGAAGTCTCGGATAAAATGACGATAGAAGTTTGCAAATCCTAGAGATCCTCGAACGTCCCGGAGGTTGCGGGGTGTAGGCCAGTCTCGAACTGCCTTAACCTTGTCTCCATCCATTCGTACCTGTCCTTCGCTAATAATAAGTCCCAAATATTCGATCTCGGTTTGTTCGAACTGGCATTTCTCGGGACGAAGGTATAAGTCGTGTTTCTGGAGTCGAGCGAGAACCTCCTTGACTAGAACTCGGTGTTCTTCTAAGGTGCTGGTGAAGATGAGAATGTCGTCTAGGTATACTGCAACTTTCCCTAGGGCGATTAAGTCGGCAAAAATGGAGTTCATGAGCGATTGGAACGTGGCAGGGGAATTTGTGAGACCGAAAAACATAACCTTGGGTTCGAACAACCCTCGATTTGTCGCAAAAGCGGCCTTCCATTCATCCCCCTCCTTAATTCGAACGTTGTTGTAGCCCCAACGAACATCAAACTTGGTAAAGTACTTGGCTCCTTGTAGACGGTTGACTATGTCGGTGACGAGGGGTAAAGGGTAGCGGTTCTTGATCGTGTATTCATTGAGTTTTCGGTAGTCCTGGACAAAGCGCAGTTTGCCATCCTTCTTTTTGACGAAGAAGACTGGGGACGCTAGAGGGGATTTGGAGGGACGGATGTAACCTTTACGTTGGTTATCTTCGAGGAACTTGTCGAGCTCTTCCTGTTCATTGATCGAGAGTGGGTAGACCTTGGTTTTCATCGTCTGCGGGGCTCCTGGTACGAGTTCGATGGCGTGGTCCCAAGGCTTGTGAGCTGGCAGGCGTTCTGACTCCTCTTCCGAGAATACTTTCTTGGACCCCCGGTACTCTGGGGGAACCATTTCCTCGAAGGACTGTTTCGGCTTACTCCTACTGGCTTCTTCTGCGATCTGTTGCGAGTAGGTGTATCCGGCCGCAATCCACAAGTCGTCGTGGCAGTCTTCCAAAATACCCTTTTTCACTAGAGCTCTTCGCGTCATACGATTTGCCCTGACATGATAGAGGGGTGGACTAGTTTTGGGATCTGCAGGAGGGTCTTCAATGACAGATGCGTGGATGGATTCGATAACAGAGTCAGAAAGAGGTGGGTTACCCGTGCCTGCCCACCAGTCTTCATCCTCTACTTCCTCAATCGTCACTTTAGGCTTGGGCACTGACACTCGTCCCTTCTCCCAGTCCACCTGTGGGTTGGTCTTCCGTAACCAAGGAAGCCCCAAAATAACATTCTCTCCGCCCAGTTCCGTAACCAAGAAATCAGTCCAAGTCTCCGTGCCGTCCACAGTAAGTCCAAGTCGAGCAAAGTGTGTGATGCTTCCAGCCTGATTGAGGGTACTGTCGATGTTATGAACTCGGATAGGATGTCGTAAAGGGGATGTGCTGATTCGGTGGGTTGAGACGAAGGATTTTCCAAGAAATAGGGCAGTTGCCCCACTATCGATCATGGCCGCGGTTTCTGTCTGATGCTGTCTTCCTTTTAATTTCACTCGTATGCGAAAGTGGTGAGAGAGAGGATTCATTTCGCGAGTAGTAGATATTGTACAGGAGTGAATAGAGTCATACGAGGAAGTTGCATAGACGGGAACCAAGGCGGGTGTCTTCGCAGCGGCGAAGGCGGACACCCGCTTTAAAAATCCTTTTGACCCATAAGCTGCTGGATCATCACATTCTGCTGGTTGAGCGAGTCTTGGAGGGCGGCGATACGGGCTACGGCGTCAGAACTGGGGGTGTAGGAGGTGGAGACTTGGGTAGAGGGGACCGTGGAAGCGATGGTGGCGGTAGGAGCAGGTGGAGAGGTGCCGATGTTGACTGTCTCCCCTGGGAACAGGGTGAAGGGGACCGCTGAGTTGATCCTGGCCACCCTAGCGGGCCTGAGACCTAGACCTGGCATACGTCCGAGGAACTTGTCCTGGCACACGGATGTGCGGTGTCCGAGGCGTTTGCAGTGGTGATACTGCTCCTGACCGTGATTCCCTTGAGCCTTGGTGTGGTCTGTCGCACCACAGCCATAGCAACGGTTGCGCATGGCCCTCATGAAGTCCTTGCGGGTCTTGCCATTACCCCCAACAGGGTTGTTGTGGTTGGCATGAGTGGGGACAGTGGCACTGATGGTGGTGGTGTAGGTCTCGGTGCGTTTCCGAGTACTAAACCCTTCTGCTTCTAGGGCCCTTTCAGCCCTGCATGAACGATCCTCCAAATCGTCCAAGTCCTTTGG
>JANHQD010003181.1:12203-34474 GCA_024721195.1 Marasmius sp. AFHP31
AGTGTTGGAACAGGAGGCCGAACAAAGTTTCGTTCCACTGATCGAACGGAAGGGAGAGGATGAGACGGCGATCACCTACTTTGAAGGTGGAGTCATCCGGATAAGGATTAACGTCGTAGAATTCTAGAGACGATGTTCAGAAATACCGGAGGCACAGAATATGGGATCACTCACGGAATAGCACGTTTCTGAAGTGCTCAAATATGTTGTGTGTCATGAAGTGCCGCTTTTCCCCCTATCTTTTCCTTTCTTAGCGCCCATTCCCCTTTCGGCGCCTGATTGTCACTTTGACGCCCATTTGTTACTTTGACGCCTACCAGATACCCGGTTCCCCTCCTCCCATCATTCCCATCATTTCCCTTCCCATCCTTGTTCTTTCACATCGTCTTCACAACCTATCCCATCCATTGTTTCCTTTGTTCTCTTTGTTCTTTTATACACAACAGTTACTCGTTCCGGACTCGTTCTTATTCTATATCTGAACTACTATTGTTCCTTCCTTGTTCCCTATTATCTTTCTTTATTCTCGCGCGACTCATATTCCAGTATATAAGCTAGGCAGTTTACACCTGGTCCCTCATCTTGACCTCTTGTCATTGGGACCAGGTGAGTAGTTAACTTCGCTTCTCTTCATCTTCAATATATCTAACTTGTCATTGGGACCAGTTATCTACCTGCTCTTACTCTCTGCTCGCTGTCTCTGTCATCTCTGTCGTCGTCTCCGCTAGACGACTTCTGTTGCCGTTGCTTCTATAGTCTTAGCGTCTAGCGCTTTAGGACATTGTGCAAACTCATACTGAGTTTGGGGCGAAAGTAAGCAAGGTTGGAGGGATACGCCTCTAGCCTCCACTTAGTTCTGAACCGGAAAAACGGAAGATAAAATTTACTTCGGAAGTTAGAAGTGGTGCCACCGTATAAGCTGTTCAAGGCCCGGTATCCAAGTGATCGAGATATGATCAACGGTCCCTGGAGCTACTACTTCGCCTCCGAGGGCAGAACACATATACTAGAAGGAGAACAGGACATAGAACTACACTTCAGAAGTTGCCACAGCTAGTTCAGAAGGCTAGAACTGAGGGGACTCTTGAGGTAAGAGGAAGGGACTTGCGACCCAAGCATCGGAACTACAACGCCGGTACCTGGATCCACAAGGACCGCCAGGAATTTGACTAGATAAGTCGGAGCAGATATTATCCTGCCATCGCGCCGAAGAAAGAGATAACTCTTGTGCAAGCCATGGGGATAAGAAGGAGGACTATTCCAGGGGTTCTGAGAAGGACTACTTAGGGCCTCAACGCGAGAAAGGAATATAGTATGAACTTCAGTCGACGGAGGGACCGTATTTCTGAAGGTACAAGGAAATGACTCCTAGACGGAACCAGATA
The DNA here is from genome assembly GCA_024721195.1 of Marasmius sp. AFHP31. Classification (NCBI taxonomy): domain Eukaryota; kingdom Fungi; phylum Basidiomycota; class Agaricomycetes; order Agaricales; family Marasmiaceae; genus Marasmius; species Marasmius sp. AFHP31. The sequence goes on from JANHQD010003181.1 coordinate 13,589, forward strand.
GGAAAATATATCCACCAGCTGCGGCTGGGTGGATAGGAACGAATCCCATTGAATAGCGCGTCTATAAGGATCTTCCGAAGCAAATATTAATTGTTGACTTTGGGTCCGAAATGCGTAGAATAATACAAACTCTCCGAAAGAAATACCAAAGAAGGTAGTTTTAGATAGAAATCAGATGTATATTCACAATCGGTACGATTAGGTAGAATTAGTAACTGCTAGGGTATATAAGGACTGGGGTTTTCATCAAGGATCCCCAGGCAATCCATACTATTTCATCAGGAAAGCAACCAACACCCTTGACTAGGCTGAGGAGGCAATCCGTGCGAAAGTATCTACAAGGCTCCGAAAGCAGAAACCTGATTGGTGGCGCGCTCTAGGGTCTTTGGGTTAGCTTCAGGAGAGACATTAGAACAGAATAGAACAATTTGTTGAACTTCAGAACTTGACAGTTTGACTTAAGAAACTTATTGAACTTATTTGGTATCCAACTACGCCGATTGGCAAGGCTAGTTGAACCTCCGAGGCGTTTGAGCTAAGGAGTTCGTTCCATTGACCGATTGGCAAGGTCTTTGGTTTGGGTAGACCACTTGGGGTCATTATTGTTACTTGGGTATTTGAACTTTGGGTATTCTGAACGCTTAGGAGTTCTTCTGCAGTTGCTTTGAGGCTCAGAACGAACTTACGCAGCACACACACACACATCGCACTTCACATTTGCGAGCTATATTCCCTCCTACCAACCTACACACACACATATACACACTCCCTCCGAGCTTTAGACAAGTGCGGAGCTTCGCTTAGTTCGTAGAAGAACTTCTTGTATCGATTTCATCAGCTTTGGTGCAGTCTGACTAAGAGCGGAACCTTTGATCAACGCCGATCCACGTTTCCCGCGCCTTTCAGCTACATCCAGTGTTGGGGAGATTTGGCTATATTAGTTAGGTTTTATTTACACCGGCGTGTGGCGCATCTATATCGAATTATGCGACCTTCCTAAGGGACGCAAAGCCATCAGAAATAGATGGGTCTTCGATGTTAAAACTAACGGTTGTAAGAAAGCAAGGCTTGTTGCCAAAGGTTTCTCTCAAGTCGAAGGTATTGACTTTGACGAATTCTTCTCACCAGTTGTTCGTTTTGAGACTGTTCGAATGATGCTTGCTCTTGCAGTGCTCAAAGACTGGTACATCACTTCAGTGGATGTTAAGAACGCCTTCCTTTATGGTGATCTTGCTGAGGAGATATACATGGAGCAACCTGAAGGCTTCAAAGTAAAGGGCTCAGAACATAAGGTATTACGCCTGCATCGTGCATTATATGGACTGAAGCAAGCAGCCCTTGAATGGTGGCGAACCCTTAGCTCGTCCATGGAAGTATTGGACTTTAAACGCCTAACTTCTGATGCTGGACTCTTCGTCTGCAAAGACAAAAAGAGTGGTGAAGTTGTGTATGCGATCATATACGTTGACGATGCACTCTTCATGGGTCCTAATAAAACCTTTGTTGACAAGAAGAAAGCCAAGTTCATGGCTCGATGGGAATGCCGAGATCTGGGTGACGCTAAAGAATTCCTTCGAATGCGCATCCGCCATGAAGGCAAGAAGATCTTGATTGACCAACAGGACTACTTAGACAAAGTCCTTGAACGTTTTGGCATGCAGAATGCGAAGTTTGCTACCACACCACTTCCTGCAGGCTATGTGCCAATGCCTAACAATGGTCCAGTCAATTCGGCTATCCGCGCCAAGTTCGAGTCTGTAATTGGATCGCTTCTGTACATTATGCTGGGCACACGTCCTGACATTGCCTATGCTGTTACAAAGCTTTCTCAGTTCTCTGCAAACCCGACCAAGGAGCATCTTGATAAAGCTCTCTACATCTGCCGCTATCTCGCTGGCACAAAGGATTACACTGGATGCAAAGTAGCATATTAGCAGCAGAATTATTTAAGGAATATACAAGGATTACTTTTTGAGAACTTTAGAGAAACAAAAATATTTTTGTCAGAAAATATGCAAAGACTATGTTTGACATCTTGCAACTGAAACCTAATGTCATGGTTATTTCATTCAAAAGTTGTCAAACATATTCCTTTCATATCTTTCTAGCAGAAATATCTTTAGTTTTCTAAAGTTCTCAAAAGATAATCCTTGCATATTTCTTAAATATTTTTGCTGCCAATATGCTATCTTGCATCCAGTGTTATACCCTCACCTATGATGGTAATTCCGATGGAGGTCTCCTTGCGTTCACAGACTCGGACTGGGCTGCTGATCCTGTCAAGCGCCGTTCAATCACTGGCTATTTCTTCAAGTTAGCAGGTGGCATCTTCTGCTGGCAATCACACGCTCAGAAGACTGTGGCACTCTCTTCCACTGAGGCTGAGTATATGGCACTATCTGATTGCAGTTGTCAAGCTTCCTGGATTAGGTCGCTACTCTCTGAACTTGGAATCGACTTAGGTCCTATTCCAATTTGCGCTGATAATCAAGGCTCGATATTCATTGCCTCTAACCCGGTTCAAGAACGCCGAACCAAGCACATCGATATTCGGTATCACTTTATCCGATCGTGTGTTGAAGATGGCAAAGTTGAGTTGTACTTCATCGAAGGTGTTTACAATCCCGCAGATATGTTCACGAAGAATCTTGGACATGAGAAGTTCTTACGGTTCAGAGATCACCTTGGACTTGATTTCTACTCGTCCACTTGATTCGCTCAGATGCGCTTTTCAGCTGCACTTACCGAGGGGGTGTGTTGAATCCGCGGCCTAGATGTTAATCAGTCCCGGTTCACTTCTCCCGCAGTATGACTATGCGGAACAGTACTTCATGACTGTTTCATTGTTCTATATGCTCCAAATGTACAATTTCTATTAGATATCTCTTTATGGTAGTTATATTCATTCTACATGTATATAAGCTGGTAGTTCTCTACGTGAATCTACAGTGTGCTTGAGCTTCTACGTCTTGCCTCTATATCCCTCTCTCAACTCTCCTGGTAAGTAATAGTTGTAGTAATGTAGTAGTCCACTCCGCTAGGCGTCATGCCAGCTCTACAATTTGTGCCCTGGTCGCCTCTCTCGTTTCTTCTCCTTCCTTCTCGTTTACAAAATTCGCTGCTCTCCCTGTATGCTCTGGGGCTCAATTCGAGGATACCAATGGCACGAACACCAGTGGCAAGTCAGGAGACTCGGTGTGTGAGAAGGAGAATTGAGAGCTGGTAGAACCTGGACATATTTCCAACCACTCGTTGCTAGCACGAAAGGTACACCGTGAGAAATACGAGCGACAAGAACGTTCAAGTAGTCAAGGTTCGAGTGCACGGCAGAGTTTTCCCACATAGATACGCACCTACAACTTCACCGACGGATATCCTCTGAGACCTTCATCCGTCTCCTTGCACTTCAATTTCGACACCGGCCTCTCGGCCATCAAATATCTATCCCAAAGAAAAAGTTAGCAAAGAAAGAGACAACGTCTACACAGGGCTTACATCACAAACTCTGAACGACATGTTTATTCGTGAACTCGGAACTCTATGAATTCCTCATAAGAACCACTCTCGAGCTCTCTATCGTGGTTGTGAAGAAGGACAGGTATGAGGAGGAATGAAGGTGGGAGGACGAGATGTCTGAGGAGGGTGATTGATATCAGGAGGAACTTAAGGAACCAGTGCAGGCTCTGGTGGGAAAACTATAACGATCATACTAAGGGGGGGGGGGGTGAGGCCTTTGAGTCACGGAGGAGCGAGCAGTGAACACGCACGTACCGATCTTGAAAAGCACTAACGATGGTTATATAGTAGTAAGACTTTGTTAGAATGTCGGGGTCGTGGTACTAAGGCACGGGAGAAGTGCACCATATGAGCACAGTTGGACGCGGACATACCACCATCCGATACTGGTAAGAAATGAGAAAACTTTAGTGAACAGTCTCAACGAGATGAAGCTTTTGCGTGCTCGGGTTGAGGTGGTTTGTAGAATGAGCATGAGAGGGGCACGGTGATTCTGAGTGCGCCAACGGTATGTAGTTGATGTGAGTTGCTGTGGAGCGTGCTTTGCTGTTTGCCACTGGTGCAGCAGATTTCAGCGCAAGTATATTCTCAAAGCACGTGCTTGATGTAGGTAATAGCACTCTATGTCTTATACAATATTGGAACCCGCCATAAACTTGAAGTTATTGTCTGTTAGACTTGTAGGACATGAAAGGTTTGTGCAGCCAAGTCCTGTATAAATGTAGCTCACATGTAGGTAAATGTAGTTAAAATGGACGCATAGGTAGCTAAATGTAGGTAAATTGATGTAGTCTGGGCAGGCCGCTAAAAAGACCTGGCCTACCTGTCACGAGTCGCAACATGGAGACATCAAAAACAATCCAGAAGTCAGAACATCCCTTGAGGCTGGCAGTACATTAAGTAGACTAAGACTCCGAATCTGTACCTGGCTGCCACAGTGTGGCTGGCTAAAATCCCAAAAGTATATGTAAAGGTACATACTCATATATTTGAGAGAATGTGGTGTACCTAACTCAGGGATCTTTGTTTGAGCAGACCTGTGGGCTTGGCGTCTGCTCTTGGACTTGGACTTCCGCAACTAATCCTTCCCCTCAACTTTTTGAGCCTACATTCACTCTCTTCAGCTTACCTTTGACCCAAATGAAATACAGGGGGGCTGGCTATAAAATATGGGCTGCTTGGTGGCGACTCACCCTCCTATCAGCAGGCTCGCATCAACTGGCTAGTTCCAGTGTTAGACATGTTCGTCGTCACCGGACAAACTTTTTTGACATCTAGCCCGATACATGTTTCCCAGCATTTGCACTGCTCATGTTGACTACCAGCACTTTGTTTTTCTGCAAACCAGGATATTTTTAACACCCAGTATGCCCATCAACTAGTGTTACCAACGGTTCAGTTCAAACCGTGGTTTGACCGGTTCGGAACCGGACCGGGGCTCAACCGCTCAGCAGAACCAGTGTACTCTGGAACCGGTTTACTGGAACCAGTTTGAATGGTTCAGGGACCAGTTCAACCAGTTCAAACTGAATTATTTTTATTTTTATTTTTGACAGATAAGACCTGACATCATGGATACCACAGGTGGCTAAGAATCTTGGCCGATGGTAATATCACAGTTCCTTGTACAGGACACTGGTGCACATAAAATAAGGTGCCCTACAAGCATCCCACCACAGGTGGCTAAGATTCTTAGCCGGCTCTGGTACGGGACTATCTGCAGGTCAAATAAGCGCTGGATGTGGATAGTGATTTTAAAGTTGATGGAACCAGCAGGTGCAGATGCTGGTCATCTATGGATGCATCTGTCCAGAAATAATTTGATTAGATAACTTATGGATACACTGCACGAAACTGTTACCATGTGTTATGTAAGCCATCTTACAGTGTTGCGCACACCAATATACCCTTGGCCATCAGGCCAGATGGTGCTAAAACCTCTCGGAGACAAAAAACTTGCAAAAAACAATTGGATCATGGTCACAGACTAAGGAAACTACTGTAAGTATATGTAATTACGCTGCCACAAAGTGTGACAGGGCTTTAGCCTCACTGCCAAAAGGCCCAAAACCTGGGGTAGCACGAGTGTGACTTGGGCTTTTGAACACCCTACTGTACTCTACACATGCCCAGGGCCATTCTCCAAGGCCACACATAAATTTTTATGAAAGTTATTTAAGCGGTTCAAACCACGGCTTGACCAGTCTGAACGGTTCCAAAGCTGGAACCACTTGGACCGGAACTGGTTCAGAAACCTGGTTCAGCCCAAACCACTCAAACCAAACCGAAACCAGATCGGACCAACCGATGGCAACGCTACCATCAACCATAGCCCTTGGCCGGGTTCTCGGATTTGGGTCAGTGTAGAATGACAGTCTTCACACTCTTGACTGAACTTCCCTCCAACACTCCCTCTGCCAATTGGCAAACCTTTTCTGGTCTGGTTCTGCTCACAAACCACTCGGCTTTCTGTCATGAAGTGCCGCTTTTCCCCTATCTTTTCCTTTCTTAGCGCCCATTCCCCTTTTAGCACCTACTTGTCATTTTGACACCCATCTGTTACTTTGACGCCTACCAGATACCTGGTTCCCCTTTCTTCATCATTCCCATCATTTCCTTCCTCATCCTTGTTCTTTCACATTGTCTTCACAACCCATCTTATCCATTGTTTCCTTTGTTATTCTTGTTCTTTTATACACAACAGTGACTTGTTCCGGACTCGTTCTTATTCCATACTTGGACTACTATTGTTTTCCCCTTGTTCCCTAATATCTTTCCTTATTCTCACACAACTCATATCCCAGTATATAAGCCAGGTAGATTACACCTGGTCCCTCATCTTGACCTCTTGTCATTGGGACCAGGTGAGTAGCTATCTTTGTTTCTCTTTACCTTCAATATATCTAACTTGTCATTGGGACCAGTTCTTTATCTGCTCTTGCTCTCTGCTCGCTGTCTCTGTCATCTCTGCTGTCGTCTCCGCTAGTCAACTTCTGCCGCCGTCGTTTCTATATCGGAAGTCTTACACTGGATGCAAGATAGCATATTAGTAGTAGAACTATTTAAGAAATATGCAAGGATTATCTTTTGTGAACTTTAGGAAACCAAAAATATTTCTACTAGAAAAATATGAAAGGAATACATTTGACAACCTCTGACTGAAATAACCAATACATTACACGGGGCGCAAGCACCAATGAATGTGCGCATCATGTTCGACGGGTGCATGTGCCATTGAACATGGCACGAACATGATGGCAATGTATACACACAAAGGGAGACTTAACAGGCAGATTGCTAAGTACTTAACTTGCATGTAGGTTGTTCCTGATATAGATTTAGCAAGGGCCCTTTGTGTTGACTTACATCGAAAATTAGAATTTACAGGAAAATGATTATTCCCTTCTAAATGCCAGGTAAATACTAAATTAGAGTTTTGAATATTAATTATTTCTCATGCTGTTTTAGGCACCATTTTCATGCCATGTTCGTGCCATGTTCAATGGCACATGCATCTGTCGAACATGACGCCCATGTTCACCGGCACTTGCGTCCTGTGTTAGGTTTCATTTGCAGGATGTCAAACATAACTCTTGCATATTTTCTTACAAAAATATTTTTGTTTCTCTAAAGTTCTCAAAAAGTAATCCTTGTATATTCCTTATAAAATTCTGCTGCTAATATCCTATCTTGTATCCAGTGTTAGGGTCTAACCCTTTAGGACACCACCGTTCCCACGGCAAGCCAAGGAACTGCTCTTTCAAAGCTCGCGCTTCTCCAGCAAACTTGTCCGGGAAGGTCTAGTAAGGAGGCGAGTTATAGATACCAAAATAGTTTAATGGAAACTTTCAGAAGCAAATTACTCACCTCAATCCACCCAAGTATATTCTGCCTTTCTTCTTCTCCCCCGAGAGAGCCAATCCACATGGACATGTACGGGCAACGCTTCGCGAGCTCAAAGAAAATCTGGCAGAGCGAAAGAAGCTCTACATCAAGATAGCAGTGTTGCAAGAGCGGTGAATTCACTATGTTCAGAAAGATAAGTCTCAAACCATCGGCCTCTGGGATGGTTAACGGAGGTGGTGCGCTTGCAAGATGCTCAAAACGAGAGACTAACTCCTGAACGAGTCCCATGCAAGTGGTTTGGTATGCAAGGTGCCCTGAATCGCATGACTCTGTCCCTACTGCAAGATCACAACGGCAGTCTGTGAGGCGTGGTAGCCGACTGTTGCTGGGTCGTGCCGCCGTACGGCTGATTCCTGTGGTGAATTCAACAACCCAATGTAGGACATCCGATCGTGGAGATACATCCGAAGGCCATACAAGATGGAAACACTTGGGACGGGCCAGGAATTTTTGCACGACATTCTCGTATTCAGGGGTCTTATAGGGTGCAGTAAAGAGGACCAATAAGCACAAAAGCAATCCAGGCAAAACAGCAAGGTTGGTCAGACTTACATCTCTTGTCAAGGCCTCCATCCATGATAATTTCAGTGCCCCAAACACCTTTTCCCAAGATCCCCCATACACCAGATATGTAGTAGCGAGGTCAACATTTCGCAGATCATCCAATAAAGATTGCGGTGGTTTAGTGAACGACGTGCAGAACCTGATCCAGCCTGTAAAGAAGGCGGTTGTGCTCTCGCCATAAATTTGCTTGTTGCTATAAATCAGATATGTATTCAAAACAAAACTGATATTTGAAGCACTAGAGGGCGCGCACATACCTGTAAGTCCTTATCTTACCAGTTGAAAGGTTCCGGAGCCATTGTTGCGCGATGTCATATTTCTGAGCGTCTGTGTCGATATGGAAATCACACGATCTCCTCTTTTCGACTAGATAATCCGTAAACGACTTGTGGTATGGGTGAATTGCATCCACTGAACTACGGATGTCCAGTACAGAGTGCATGGCGCGCAATGTCAGGGCCACTTGACCTGAGGGCCAATCTAGTAACAGCTCAACATGTAATGGGGACGGATCCAGGTAACCTGGAAGAACGAGAATGGCTGCAAGAACGCGGAGAAGGTCCTCGCGATATGGATGTGCACTGAGTATGAGATCATACAGTGCATCAAGCATGGGATATGGGGACGTTGCTGGGTGACGAGGGGAGGTGTTCTCGAGAATAACACGAAGTTGAACAATGGGATGATTGCATGCGAGCTTGATAAACATGATGACCGTTACCGCATAGATGAATTGGCCACAGGATCTCTCGACCAGAGCTTCAAGGTCCCACGTCGAGGGCCAGGGATTTGGAAACTGGACTTGGTCGTACCTGCGACTGGTGACAATCTCCTGAAAGCAGTGCAGGTAATACTGCCTGATGTCGTGGCGGGCCTCGAGTGAATCGTCCAAAACGACTGTTTCCGTGAGTTGAGACAACGGTTTATCAGAAAAGGCCTCCCGGATCCACGATTCAGGACGACTGCAGATTAAGAATCGTAATGGAAGGTGAGGTACCCGCTGGAAGGCAGATTGAATAATCGCGAGAATTCGCAACTGGATCTCCTCGTCCCCGCATTCGTCTAATCCATCAATGATGATGACATTTGGAAGCGGCGACACATCTGCAAGGTCATTGAAGAACCCCCAAAGACCTCCCGGCCAGTCCCAACTCGGTGCAGGATCGAGAATAAGCTCACGAAATTGGTGCTCCAGGCTGGTGTCGACAATCATTGGATTGGTCAAGATTCGTTCGTCAATGGCGCTGCGCATGACTTCCATGCTGGAAGCAAGTCCATGCGCGATAGTAAGCCAGAGGGCGGAGGGATTATCGCGTTTTGGGTCGGATCGGAAGAAGAAGAATGAGGATACGAGGGCGCCTGCTTTTTCACAGTCTTCGGCGACGGTCATAGCTATTGCGGATTTCCCAACACCGGCGGCGCCCGTGAGCCAGCAGATGGGATGGTCTTGCTCTCTGCTCGACCGCCAATCATGAATGCTTCTGATTGCTTCTACACGTGTTCCTGATAGACAGTTTCCTCGCGAAAACTGTTGCTCTGCTTTGTGGGACGCTCCAACACCGGTGATTGCAGTCCAGATGTTGGCGGATGCTGTAACAGCTTAGTGGAAGACGGCCTGGAGTGAAAGAAGCAACAAGTGACTTACGATTGCCTATCGTTGTGTAGAAATTGTTGACGAAATCTCGACCTGTATTATTCTGGTTCACGACTGCCCCACCCGTCATCTGGCCAATCTGCCCCCCGCTATTGATGTTCTGGTATCCCTGATTATTGATATTCTGGTCTCGGCCATAATTGAGGTTTCGGTACGGTTCACCTTCACTGCTGTAGTGTTGACCCCACCGGCCAGGGTGAGTGTACTCCATAGACATCAACGTCGCCGGGTGGTCAACTGTATCGGAGAACGATGCCCTTTTGGGAAGGACCAAAAAGAGTCAGCACAAGAGGATGGGGGTGAGGGAAGAGATATGAAAGCTTCTGAACCGAGAAGGAGAAGGTGGTGGTAGTAGTGTGTTGTGAATGTGCTGCCATGGATACACCTGACAACGCACGTTACACTCAAAAAGGAAGCAGATACGAAATGGCTGTGGAGGTGCCGGTGGGCGTCTAGTCGACGGAAGCTAAGCCGCAATGGATTGAAATGGTTGGGGCAAGCGCGCCTAGTATCTATGATCATGGCACCTCCGCAACACCTGCCAACTTCTTGAGCGTGCAGGAAGATTTGACTATGCCAAAGTAGCTTCCAGTTCTGTAAAATACATGCAGCAGGCAGGTGAGCTATATCCTGTACTACTAAAGAATGAGCACCGATACGGTGGTAGTAATCGTTGAGTAAACGCGAATCTTGGGCTGGGAATGATGTTGGAGCTCACCCAAGTGCCAGAGTGGCGGACCCTTGAGCTTTGCCATCATCCCTATGCTCGTCCGCGAGAGGTGGTATTATGGATGAAGGAACCGATTCCCCAAGATATTCGAGAGCGCAAAAGAGAAATCTTTGTGAGAATGTGACACCTGTGGAGGTTAATACCGGGTCAATACGAGGACGTATGACCACAAAACCTACAATCTCAATTCCTCGCCCTCCTCGGATCCTACTCAGCCCGCTTTGGTCTTTACTCTCGCAACAACACCCATCGAGGAGCACCACAAACTCCGGAGTCCGCGAGCGTCGGTGGTATAGAAGGCGACTTTGTTCCGGTTAAGGTTAGGAGTGGACGAGACTTGGGGAGGAAGGCAAGACGAAATCATCGGCACAGTAACAATCACACGCACAATCAAGTCATACTGCAATTCGAGAAGTAGAGGCGCAACCGCATCCCCGTCCCGTTTGACTGGAACGACCGGTGGCAACAACATGAACTACGAGAATAAACTCGAATCTCGATCTGCCCTGTCAGTTTCGAGAGTAGATACCCTCAATGTGTATCGATATCTAGGCTGACATCCTAGTACTGTAAGAACTCTAGAAGAGTTGGCCGCCTCGTAGAAAGACATGCTAAGGAGCCAGGCCAAGTTTGACATTCTGGAATTTGTGAGTCGGGGCCATTTTTATCCTGATGACTTTACGCACGAGGCGGGAGGTAGGCAGACGAAATGATTCAGTTCAAACAACATCTTTTCTTTGCGAAACTGTAGCGGTTCTAGCGTCCCCGTAGGCAGAAAAGATCAAGTCAATAAGGACAATCAACCGTGTTAAGCATACCTTCCAGAGACTTTAATCTAGTTCTATCCAAGCCAACTCTAGCATTCCCTCTCCTCTTCTGCTAAGGTAGTTGCGAGATTTTGAAAGGATTGGCGTGGATACTCGTCACGGACGACTTGTCGCCAGGTTCAACTTACCGCGTCGTTCTCCAATATCTCCATCGGAAAAAACGCTTGAGTGAATTGATTTGCTGATTTACGCTGACAGAAGCTGGCAAGGGTAAAATCTCGAAGACGCCAGTCTTGACCTCCAGTGACAGGGTGCTAAAAAGGATTGAATAATGTCGAAAGACGGGCCAGAATGGAACCCCACAAGTGCATTTACCCGAGTCGGGTGTATTCGAGCCAGTTCTAGTCGCACATAGAGATTCCACAGCATCTGCGTGTTACCTGTGTAATGAGAATGCGAAATGAAAGAATGGTAGCGATATCGGAAGTAAAAGGGAAAATTGGTCGTGGAAGTCGAGGTCTGAGTCGCATCGGCGCCCCAATTCGGATTCGGAAGTTTACTCACACGGCCAGTGACCACAACAAAATTGACTACGGCGACCACGATGACTTTGTCATCTCCTCCTATCTAGACCATTCGCAGGGGCCGATCCTGAAACCATCCGTCATTTTCTGCTCAGCTTCCCCTCACCCTCAAGCCACGGGGAGGCCCAAACTTGTCGCTCTCGTCTTCCTATCTCTACAACCTCCAAAACAAATCTCGGCATCTGTGTCGCAGCGTCATCCCGCCTCAGACTGCCACTACTACTGCAAGAATACCTATCGCGGCCTGTACCTGATCCTCGCGCTACACTCATTCTCTGTACCACAGTGTCGTGGCCTGCTCGTGGCCTGCTCGTGGCAACTCTCGGCTACCGCCCAACCGACCTGCGCCACGATGTCGGAGTAAAGGGTTCAGTTTTAGTGGTGCTGGGGATGGCGACTAGGCATGAAAAACTACAGGATCGGGACGGCAACAGATCCAGGCTGTTATATATCAACAGCAGTCTCTCTGCACAAATACCTCAAACACTTCGAAACCAGGACGTTGATGCCCCTTCCAAAGCTAATAATACGCTCAATTTCCTTTTGAAATCTACTCCAAAAACGACTGGCCCATTGACCTTGCACTGCTGATCAGCCGTTACATGATTGGATGTTCAGGTCTGGAGACGTCCTCTGCAGACTGTTTGTGTATTTGCATGACTCTCCCCGTAATTCGGGGGGTCCAAGTCAACGTCGAAGTTGGCTCCGCCAACTGGAGGAGAGGATCAGATGGACACTCTAGTGATAGATAATAGAGGCGCTGGGAATAGCCTACTCTGGGACTTAACGACTGTCAAAAACAGGAGAATAGGTCTCCGAAACGGACGAAGCTGTGGATGGAATATCAGTCGTCGAGTTTGTAACACACTGACCGTACTAGCGTTTACTCCGACTAGAGAAATCTGCTTTCCTCAGCACTCGAGTTGATATCCATACGTCTTTACTCGCCGAATATCTTGATACTTTCACCCTGGTGATGTTCTTGAGGTCGGCACTCACGCAATCGTTCACTCAACCTTGATAGCCGCCACGACAAAGACATCAATCTACAAAACAGGCCACTACGTCACATACATTTTATGAAGTATTTGGGTCGGCCCTTCATCATCGGCCAGCATAGAAGATTCTCGGAGGCTTTGCAACACCCACTTCGAAGTGACTCTCCGGGAGGGCACTCTGCATGCCCCGAGGGGCCAAAACCAACAGCCTCGATGCCGAGAACAACGAGCAACCCGACCACATCGTTCTCATCAAGTACGTCCACGCTTCGGTCAGTCGGCGAGTATTACTTAGTTACAGATCTCCTAGATCGACCATCGAATGCGAGGCGAGTTGCTCCGAGTCATATCGACCTCTTGCTACTCCTTCGATCCTCAACAGTCGACCTCACCATCCTCAGTACCGCAAGGACAGCGAGGAGCTTCGCATTTCTTTGCCTGGTCCTCCCGGTGTTGGTGTCGTTCTACATGCCGAAGGCTCCTGTGGTCAAGCGGCAAGTCTGGCGCGTGTTCTCGATATTCGTGTGGAATCTCCTTGTCGTCAACTTCTAATCTTTCAGTACGTGGGGTTGTTAGCGGTGTCATCGGGGGGCATGATGCCCTCGAATCCTTCTCGAAGGTACGCGGACTGTAGTTCAATCCACACATGGATAATTGTAACAGTAGCATGAAAGTCTGTCTAATTGTTTATTGTACAGATCGTCATAAACAGTGCCCTGGAAGTCAGATCGCATGATCATGACGGACTGGTCAGCGAAGGGTTGCAAGTTCGGGAGGCAGCTCTGGACGGGTGAGACACAGTGCATGCTAGCGTTGACTCGCTTCAACCGAGTCCATATGCTTCTTCGGGGTTGTCGAACTTGATCTAACTAGTAAGCTGTAGGCTTAGCTGCTAACTTCCTCGTCATCGTTGCCAGAAGTGCCCGAGTCAGGCTTTGCTGCTTGTTCAGAAAATGTTTTGCTACGCAGGACCGATAGACAATGGAGTAATACGCACTCTCGGATTAATCTGAGCGACCTGAGTCATAGTACCTATCCACGGGTACTGGCATACTCCGAAAAGGTGATTGGATAGTTTGCTTTACCTGACGCCCGGCCCCCCACTGTATTCACCTCTGCTGCACCCGCCTGCGGTTTCATCCATTCGTGACATCCAGAGTAAGAACTCATATGGTTCTTGAGAGAGATAGGTCAATCGGGCTTCTATCTCGAGCGAGCCAGAGGTATTGGGTCTCTTCTTCATTATCCGGTAGTCGTGCTTTTGGTGGTACTGGGGGGGGAAGCGACGAGGACCTGCGGAGCGAAGGGAATTCAGGTTCAGGTCGGATGTAATGGGCGGGACGGTGGAAGAGGTACCGCGAGAGTAGTGGACTGGGGGGTGGGGGGAGAGGGGGTAGGGACATGGAATCGGTGGAGTAAGCTCACTAGTCAGCAATTGAGAGCGGATAACATTGAAAAAGAAACACACACCAATCAACCTCTCTTGATCACTTGACCCTCCACTTCTGACTCCCCACCTACAAGCTTCGAGTCGTTCTGGATTTCAGTTTCTTCCTTGACAAAGACGGACGCACCGCGTTCTGGACGTTTTGAATCTTGACTGAGGGATAGTTCAGTAAGTTTCAAGCCATGGCCCATGACCAGGTCGCGAGAACCTCTGCTGGCATGGTCGAGGTCATTGTAATCGATCGTTGGTTTGCACTAGAATATAAGTGGTATTGTAGACAAAACGGCACACAAACTAACCCAAGGGCAGGGCCTGTCGATGCTACTTTGTTGTTTGTTTGTTAGGAAGATGAATCGTTTACGCTGTCGACTAGGAGATCTGAGCAGTTCATACATCGTGAGTCTGAAGCGGGAAAACGCATATGCGAAAAAGTTGAAGTGAAAACCGGGGTTCGGTCATGGGAGTTCAACGTTCAACTCCAAGAAGTCGGGAACGAGCACTTTGGATACACAAGTTTGCACTCGTATCTCTGTCCGAATTTCTATCACGGCTGATCTTGACTAAAGATACTTTTACAACACACCGTTGGTGAAGTGGTTATCATGCTTGCCTTCCATTCATTCAATCGAGATCGTATAGCAAGCGGCTCGGGTTCGATTCCCGAACGGTGTACTGAGTGCGTGGTACAACATGTTTTTGTTTTTTCCCGCTCTTTCGCTCTATTTCTAGGTTACGCGTTCAATTTCAAGCATCGAGTACGTTTACAACTATAGGTGTTTTTTTCCCCATATTCAAACCTCTGGGTCAGGATCGGGATGGATGACGATACATTTCTCGTAGGTGAAATCGTCTACGCCGAAGCGACCGTAACCGGATGAGCCGCTGTGAGGTAGGTGGTGATTGTTAGCATACACGTTATAGGAGATACGACTGGAGGGTACGTACCCCAAACCGATCAACCCCAATACGGGTTCGGAGTGGATAGTGCTCCCGTTGATGTTTGTATATCCAGCTCGAACGGCCTTTGCGATCTTCCTCGCCAAGTACAGGTCCCTCGTCCAGACGGAGCTTGTCAGGCTGTAATCAGAATCGTTGGCTGCGTCGATTGCTTCTTGGACTGTGTCGACGGTCGTCAGTGTGAGAACTATCGATTGTCAGTATAGAACAACAACTCAGAAAACCCAACACACTCACCCGGACCAAAAGACTCCCTCTCCCAAATACCCAACCCCTTCTTTCGACTTTTATCCTCATCCATCAACACCACATGCGGCCCCACAACACTCCCCTCCCTCTTCACATCACCCAACAACACCTGCGCCCCACCCCGTAGCTGCGCCTCCCGAATCATCTCCACCACATTCTCTGCGTGTGTTTCCGCGAACAACGTCCCCAACCCACCCGAGCCCGTATCCCGAAGTTCCCTAGCCACTTTCAGCAGTTCCTCCGTAAACTCCTCCACAACACCTCTCTGCACGATCACTCTCTCCGTAGACATACAAATCTGCCCACTATGCATCGTCGCACCCGCCAGAATCTGTTTAGCTGCCACCCCAACGGGGGCATCGTCTAACACAATCGCGGGTGCTTTCCCACCCAATTCGAGAACGCAAGGTTTGAGGTGTTTAGCGCATTCCATAGCGATGATCTTGCCTACACGGTCTGATCCCGTAAAGGTGACCTTGCGAACTCGACTGTCGGCGATGATTTCAGCTGTGAGAGGGTTATGGAGGTGATGATTCGGGTTTTCCAGTCTTCGTTTTCTTCGAGTAATTCGGCGGCTCGGGTGAAGATGTGGATTCGGGTGTTGATGTTGGTTTGACTCCAGCCTTTGAAAGCATCGTGAGCGGCGGAGATGGCATCTAGGCAGTTCTGAGAGGATGCGCTGGCGCAGGTACCGACAGGTTTCAAAGATCCTGGGGTGAGAATATCGAATGTTTGGGTAGTTTTGACAGGTTGACCGTTTATGTAGAGCGGTGTGTATGGCAGGGAGGTCGACATGGTTGACGGTCAAGTGGGATCGAAGAACGTTTTATCGAGTTAGCTTGGTGAGAAGTCATGTGTAAAGAGCAGCTGCCGATGGGTCGAGGAACATGTGGAAAAAAAGCATCGATGGTCATGGTTAGAGTCAGAGAAACACCGGCCCAGAGCACGACACGCGCCTCACAACGAAATCAGTCTGTCGACATTTCCATCGTCTCGTCTTGCATATGAGCTGACTACAACTTTGACAACCAATCTATTCCCTTCAACTTCTCAAACCTGAGGTTGTTTCTTTCATCTCAAAACGGAATTCAGGGCGTCCGATGTATGTATAAGCGTACAAACAATTTCCTATCAACAACATCGTGTCGACACTGGGCTGGTTTTGTGTGCCATGGTTGGAAGGCTGGATATGATAAGGTACGTCGGTCAAATTCGATGCTCTGATTCTTCGTTGCCTAACCAAATAACTTATCCCTTCACTACACTATTAGTGCACCCCTACACGAAAGTCGCAACCAAATTGGAAGAGCACACCGAGCCTGACAATGCGAAAAAAGAAGAAAAGGAAAACACATATATCCCGAGCCTTTGCTGGGAAAAACACCCATCTGGCGTCATTGCCAAATCTCCCTGGAGCGCATCAATCTCAATCTCAAACATCTCGAACGCTTGATTTCTGCCGATATTCATTTACTGGCCACCAAGCAGAATACTTTCTCCCCTTATCTCTTTGTTTCAGAATTGTGGCTTTGGTCGGAGATGACTGAAGGCAATCGTTGGGCCGGATAATCTTGACAGCAAAAAAGAAACAAAGGTATGTTGTGTTGTCTTACTTTTCGTGAGTCAAGCTGACAAGGTTTCAATATTCGTTAGAAGACGGACGCATACCTGAGGATGTCGCTATGGAATCATCTGCCAACTTTGGTGCGGCACTTCATGACATACGCCACCTGTGGGCGTAAATGATACTCTGCAGAGCTAGGCAGATCACCTCGAGTGGGCTCTATCGAGTCTTGACTGTTGGCTATGAAAAATCATTACTGGCCCTCTTCGCTGCCACGTCGGCCCAGTAGAGCTACTTCTCTGAATGTTCAATGACAAATCTCGAACCTACCCTGACTAGAAATGCTCATCCTCTGTGGAAGTCCGGACGGTCGCGCTTTTTGATGGTGATTGCCTCGGTGTTACTAACAAATTTGAATGTCCAGGATCAAGGGACCCCGGAAACCGTCCAATACTCCCGGATTTTCCGAGTATTTCTATATCCGCTTAATTTTCTCACAGTACCCTCTGGATAGTTTCACTCTTGCTAGCTCCGTCGTTCAAATGTAAGTTATAAGCAACATAATCTCTGATAGATACATGCAAATAGATCTCGTAAACCACAAAAAAATGAGCCCCAAAGGTTGAGTTGAGCTATGGTGCAGCTAATGAGCGTGACACTACCTTTAGCTGGAATCATGTGACCGGCCAAATGGGGCGAACGCGTGGTGGGCGTGATCGACGCGCCTTGTTTGTTGACCACCACCTCTGGCTGTCCATTGACCTTCCCCTCTTTCTTCCCCACATCCTCCCCGCTTATAGCGAGACTTCTTACTCAGATATGCCCGAGTGTCGCGAGGCTGAATGCAGCCGCCGCGTCATATGTCATGTGGTTGAAAAAGCCGGACTTGTCAATGCGCCTGTAGTGGGCCTTGCTGCCGACTTTACCAATGACGAGCAGGCAAAGGCGAGCCGGTCGGTATATCCAGACGCAAAAGATGGTCTCGTTCAGATCATTGACATCAACTGCGGGCTTGAGCGCGGAACAAACAATGTTCAGACGTGTCTTTACCCCACTGAAATTGGTGATAAACCAGTATCTCAACTTGTACTTGCTGGACCCCAGTCTGTGTCTTCGACATACCGTGCCTTGATCATTGACTTTGGCATTCTTGTTCTCCAGGTTTGTCGTGTGCTCTGCTCTTTGTATCAGGAAACTCACCACGCATTTCACAGATTGCCTATCTTACGCACTGCTCTCCTCAACTGTACACGCGTTCTCAGTGGGAGGATTCGATATGCAAGGTCAATAAAACTGTATGTATCAAGTTCTTAGTCTTCATATCCCTTTCATATGCCCAGGCTAACTCGGTGGATCTTCTTTTACTTTGCAGGCTCGGAAGTTCAAGGTGGGACTCGGAATCATTTTCACAACTCATGTCCTTGCGTTTCTTTCGATCGACTTGGTGTTTCAGGTCCGTTCTCTCCTTCTATCTCGATCTAAACAAAACTTGAGCACTTCTGATTTGTGTTACAGCCTATCTGGTCGAGATCAAAGGTGGACTTGGTCAAGGACCTCCCACCCGATCCATACGACGACTGGCTAGATTTCCTTCACGCGATTATTGGCTGGGTCAAGGACAAGTACTATTCGTCATCGCGTAGAGCTTCCTCTGCAGCAGCCATGATCATAACCGAAATTCGGAGTTGTTGCGTGATCACAGGTATCGGAGTTTATTCATCAAGCGAACTTCTGAAGAAGGCTGGTATGTGTTGCCCATGCTGCTAGACACAACTTCTGAACATGTTTGATTATTCCTAGGGATTCCTCCGTACCTCCGTGCAGTGGAGGTATTCACCAATCCGTCACGTTTAGCCAGGCTTGTATGCGCGCTCTATACCTTGCTTCACAGCGTGAAGGGAAATGACGGCCTGACTGAAATATGGTGCGTACTTGAACGTCAGCTAACACCTGGGTTGGTCTCAAGTCATTTGCGTCATTACAGGGCATTGGTAAGGTCGACCATTAAGGAAACCCTTGTCGCCCCCACTCGCCGGCAACGGGCACGATATGCTGATTACCTTCAAGTTTATGGAAAGAAGCGTACCACTCTGACGACCCGAGAAGGCGACTTAGTAAACCTCTACCTTGTGAGTCCTTCTTCTACTGGTCTACATGTTCGAGTACACTTGCTCAAATAGATATAGGCGACGCTGGAGAAGCTCAAGGCTCGGGAGAATATGTGGTCACGGTCTGATGCCGATGTGGTGTTATATGATCCCTTTGAGCCCAATGATATCTGCCCCGCTCTTTCGATGGAAGAGTACAATCTTGGTCACCTCATATTTGGTCCCAAGAAATGGGTTGAGATCGGTGGCAGTTTGCCACCACCAGACCGAGTTGATCCAATTACTAAGTTTTTCACTGAGACTGGTCAGTTTTCGTCATTTATTGTGATTACTGCCTCAATCCGGCTCATATGAATTCCCAGGCACTCTAAATGGATCGAAAACATACCTTCGTCATGAAAGCTATCCCACCCTCTACATTGACACCTCTGGACAGTCAAATCTCAGTCGTCGTGAGCCTTTTCTGTACCACTCCCCCTCGGCCAAGCAGATATGGTCAATCGTTCCGAACTTCCCTTTCAACTGCCGGGATTCAAGGCCGACTCTAGGCGAGCCAAAACAGTAATCTTATTACTATTTTACCCGTATTTCGATTTAACTGATGCTTTGTTATCCAGTCCTGCGTACACAGGCCGTGATCTTGCCCCTCTCGAGCTCATCTCTGGCAAAGAGAAGTATGCTTTAACCTTACCTGAAATAATCGGCAAGGGCACGTCTGACGTTGCTATTGGACCCCTTGAGTACTGTGGTAATGCTATTCCACTCGTTTACGGCCGAAAAAAGACGTAAGTCAAGGTCGTCGTCGACCCTCATTGTATCATGTTCTGACGTGCCGTTTCGATCTAGTGTATCTCCTTGCTTTGAAGATCCGGCTCTTGATGATAGTGTTGTTGAGCGGAACGTACGAGGCCAAGCTCGTATCAAGGCACAGCTGACACCTGGTCGGCCTATGCCGGAGAAACATGTCATTCAGACACAGAAAGCAGTTCAGAAGCGGCTGGAAGACGCGAACCACATCTCCTATGTCCAGACTTCACTGACAACTCATCCTCCTTCACCAAAGCCTGTGAAGCGACGTGTTTGTGCGGACAGAAAACTTGTAGACTTATCGAATATTGAGGACAACGGACGTGGCAAGCGGAGAAGAGTAGCTTAACTGCCCTTTGATTGAGATGTATATCATGTACACTATTTCACTATTTTGTCTGAGAATGAACTGTAAACCTCGTATCTTTGCATCGGTAGTCATGCAAATACACTCACGGATATACGCACACATTGTGTCTGTAATAAGCGCCTCACAGTAGACAGGAATCAATTACGATGTGATGTTGAATTGAGTATATAAACTTCATTCAAGATATATATGTAGCCTTATTCGAGGTCAAGCCGGCGTGCCGCCACTTATGCTGAAAGGCTCTGAAGTTTAATCTCTGCGACATTTGTCCCATGCTCGCCTCTTTTTACTGACTCACTTGATTGTCGTACATGTCTCCTCATTCTAATGGACTAAGTAGGGAAATGATTTCCACAGGACGCGTTCCGACTATTGCACAGCACAGGGCTTTCGGGTCGGCTATGGCGCTTTGGACCTCCTGATCTTTGTAGGAAGCACTTCGCCCAATAGCTCTAAAGTTGCTGACACAGCGAACTCAAAGATGTACCGGAATTACTTGCTCTCTATGATTTGATTGTCCTGAATACCTTGCTAGTAGTCCTACATCACTTCCGGCTTTCTCGACCTCAGGCGTGCAGCGAGGCTCTGATGGGTGATCGACATTACATTGCTTGTTTTCGCAGCTTTAACAATTTTCTCGGACCCTAGTGATGTCCCTTGACCTC
>JANHQD010003183.1:0-17784 GCA_024721195.1 Marasmius sp. AFHP31
ACCAGTCAAACGTCGCCGGATGGAGAAACCACTCCCCAATAGATTATTCACAGAGGATGACGAAGAGCGTCCAGATGTACCTGAAGAATGGACAGCCAGAACAATTGCCTCCCTGTTTGCAAAGACAGAAGACGACGAAGAATGGGAAAATGCCAGCGAGATACCTGCAACAATTCGAGCGAAGTTTACTCAGTCGCAAAGGTTAGCTGAAGCCCAATACACCAAAGAACCAACAAAGAAGAAGGAAGATCTGGTTCTGGTTCAATACCACAATTACCTGTTAGTATTTGATAAGAAAACTGCAGAACAACTACCAGAACAAGGAGAATGGGATCACGCCATCGACTTAAAACCAGAGTTCAAACCACAGCCAAGCAAGGGATACCAAATGTCACCGTCAGAGAGAGAGCATCTTGACAAGTTCATCGACGAAGAGTTAAGGAAAGGATACATCAGAGACTCCAAATCACCAAATCCTAGTCCCTTCTTCTTCGTCAAAAAGAAGGATAGAAGTCTACGCTCAGTACAGGACTATGAACGACTTAATGAAGGGACAGTCAAGAATGCCTACCCACTTCCTCTCATATCAGAACTGGTGGACAAGCTTAAGGGGGCTGTCCTAAGGCGCTAGATGCTAAGACTATAGAAGCAACGGCGACAGAAGTCGACTAGCGGAGACGACGACAGAGATGGCAGAGACAGCAAGCAAAGATCAAGAGCAAGTGGATAACTGGTCCCAATGACAAGTTAGATGTATTGCAGAAAAAGAGAAACGGAATTAACTCCTCACCTGGTCCCAATGACAAGAGGTCAAGATGAGGGACCAGGTGTAAACTGCCTGGCTTATATACTGGAATATGAGTCGCACGAGAATAAAGAAAGATAATAGGGAACAAGGAAAGAACAATAGTAGTCCAGGTGTAGAATAAGAACGAGTCCGGAAGGAGTAACTGTTGTATATAAAAGAACAAAGAGAACAAAGGAAACAATGGATGGGATAGGTTGTGAAGACGATGTGAAAGAACAAGGATGGGAAAGGAAATGATGGGAATGATGGGAAGAGGGGAACTGGGTATCTGGTAGGCGTCAAAGTAACAAATGGGCGTCAAAGTGACAAACAGGCGCTGAAAGGGGAATGGGCGCTAAGAAAGGAAAAGATAGGGGGAAAAGTGGCACTTCATGACATTACCCCCCTTCTAGGATTCATCGTCCTCGATGACTAGGCCCCTTCTCGGTAGGCTGATCCTGCTGCAGCGGGGAACTTCTTGTGGAACTGCTTAACTATCCGAGGGGTGTTCTTCAGGTTCTGTGCAGGCTCCCAGGTGTTCTCTGACTCCAAATAACCCTTCCACTTTACCCGGTATTCCAGCCACCTCCACCTGTACTGGCTGTCCACAACATCCTCCACCTCGTACTCTGGCTCGTCCTCGTCCTCCAACTCTATAGGTCCCGGCGGTTCTGGCAGCATCCCGTTTACTAGGTTACCCTTAAAAGGGTAGAGTTTGTTGACATGGAAAATGGGGTGGTGCTGTTCCAGTTCTTCTGGTAGGTCCAGTCAGTAGTCCAGGTCACCAACCTTCTCCAAGATCTTGAACGGGCCCAGACTCTGATCTCCCAGCTTCTTGCTTGACTGCTTCAGCCTAAAGTCTGACCTGTCTAGCCACACGAAGTCCCCCACGCCAAACTGATGAGCCTTCCTTTTCCCCTGTTCGAAGCCCTCCTTTATATGCTGTTTTGTCATGTGTAACGCTGCGCCTGCATCACGCCTGACCTCCCTCAGGATGTCGATGCGGTTCTCTACCTCGGGAATGCCTGACCTCCTTCCAACCGGGATGTTGAAAAGGGGGAGGTAGCCGTAAAGGAGCTCGAACGGAGAGAGGCGGTGAGCAGAGTGAGTGCGGGAGTTTAAAACGAACTCAGCGAGGGGTAGATGTTCCGACCAATCGTCTTGTCGATAGTTTGTGTACAGTCCCAGGTACTTCTCGACCTCCTGGTTGGCTCTTTCAGTCTGTCCATTGGCCTGAGGGTGGTATCCCGAGGTGAAGCTGCCTTTGATCCCCAGTCGTCCTAGAAGAGCCCTCATGAGTTTGGCGTTGAGCTGTGGCCCCCGGTCTGAGATGAAACGCATTGGTAGGCCATGTAGGCAGAAGATCTCTTGGTAGTAGATGTCGGCGACTCCATCGGCGTTGATGTTACCCGTGCAAGGGATGGCATGGACTTGCTTGGTGAAGAAGTTGGTGCAAACAAGGATGGCGTTGTATCCGTGAGAGGTTGGTAGCTGGGTGATAAGGTCAACTCCTACTTCCTCCCAAGGTCCTTGTGGCACGTCAAGAGGCTGAATTACAGAGCGGGGGTGACAGTGAAGCTTCTTCCGGGCGCAGGTGTCGCATCCTTCCACGTATTTCTCTACAAAGGATTGCATGGTGGGCCACCAGAAATGCGTGTCAACCAGGTCCAACGTTCCGTGAAGCCCGGGGTGACCTGCTGTAGGGCTGTCATGACACTGGCGTACTACCTCCTTGCGCAACTCGTCGCCTGGGGGGACATAGACCCTGCCCCGGTGGTATACCAGCCCGTTATCCTCCTCCCATTCCAGCAGCCCATTGACCAGACGGGACGGCCCCTGCGATCTCAGATCGCGTAGTCCTTTCAATACTTCTGCCTCTCGTTCTGAAGCCTGTCTAATCCGTTCCTCGAGGGGACTCACCAGGCCTGTCGCTGCGATCCTCAGGAATACCTCAGGTCCCAGGACGATCTGTTGTTGGTTGTCATCGCTATCTGGGACTTGGTGAGCACCCATTCGGGAGAGAGGGTCGGCAAGAGTGTTAGCTTTGCCTGGTCGGTGGCCTAGAAGGAAGTGAAAGCGGTACAGATACAGGGCCCATCGCGGCGAAGCCTAGACGAGAAAGGAAATTCGCCACGTGGCCGCAGATCTTTTCCGCCATCGAGGGCTCAGGCGTTTGGAGGGGGGGGTAATGTAAGGGTCACTTATTTTTCCCACAGACACACCCTCCGCCATCGTCATAACTCCTTTATTGCCCTGACGGATGCCAATACACACCCCATACGATGGAATCCGCGTTGCAGCAACTGGCGCTCAAACGCACCGCCACTCGGAACTCGGCGCCTAATGGCCCAATTTGTCAACCAGATCATAATCTCCGCGTCCCTTTCCTCCAAACGACTCGTCCCATCCTCCGTATCCATTAAGCCGTCTAACCAGGCCACAATAGAAGTAGTCCGCGTTCCTCACACACGACATAGCACCTACCATTCCTCCGCCTTCATAGCAACTCACATTGCGCTACAACCCCATGATATCCGCGACCCTCCTCACGTCATTCAATCACCTTTCTCTGCAATACTGTACCTGTCAACATTATTCCGCGTTCCAAAGTCGTACGATTCCTCTTTCATCCCATCCGCGTTCATCCCGGCCACGCTGCACTTGCTTCTTTGAATTATCCGCGTCCATCCTCCAATGGTTACCTTCGCATTTCACAACTTTCTCTTGGACTACACATGTTACTTATGCACCACACGATACAGTATGATTCCAGCTCGGATCATGACCACGATCCTCGCTGGTATATAAGCTCAGTAGATAGGAACCATGTACTTTAGTTTCCGTCTATTGTCAATCTCGTTCTACAAAGCTTCAAGCTACTTTCTGGTGTGTTTCTAGTCTCAAGTCTCGTACTAACCGTTTGTTTTCGTCGTCTTAGGTCTTTGGTAAAGCCCTTCTACGATTGCGACTGTCCGCGTAACCCAAAAGGACAACCCTTATAAAAACTCCGCGTTGCTGTCTGGTAGACTCAACCCGGAAAACACACCTTTGATCGGCGATCTCAGGTGTCCGCGTTGCGTGTAGGATCGAATCATACGTGTGAACCAGTCAGAGGCTCTGCTGGTTTCGGGTGTTATTCATTTCTCCGCGTTCTATCTTTCTCGATCTTTCTTCCGGCTTGACGTAGAAAAAGAGGCCCGTTACAAGTGATCAGTGAGAATTTCGAACGGAGAGGGGAGGCCTTCGAGGAAATACCGCCAGTCTTTTAGTGCGTCTATGATAGCCAGCATCTCCCTATCGTAGATCCCGTAGTTTCTCTCGGCGGGCTGCATAGAGGCTGAACGGAAGGCAATGGGGTGCCAGAGTCCATCTTCCAGTTTCTGTGACAGGACCCCCCCAGTGGCGTATCCAGAGGCGTCTACTTCGATTCGGGTGGGTCGATCTGGGTGCCAGAGCGTGAGGATGGGTGCAGAGGTGAATGTGGTGCGAAGTTGATCAAAGGCGTCTTGTTGCTGGGTCCCCCAGTTGAAGCTAATATGTTTACGGGTCAGGTCATTGAGGGGTCGTGCATTCTTGGCACAGTCTCGGATAAAACGACGGTAAAAGTTTGCAAATCCCAGAAATCCTCAAACGTCCCGGAGGTTGCGGGGTGTAGGCCAGTCTCGAACCGCCTTAACCTTGTCTCTGTCCATTCGTACCTGTCCTTCGCTAATAATAAGTCCCAAATACTCGATCTCGGTCTGTTCAAACTGGCATTTCTCGGGGCGAAGGTATAAGTCGTGTTTCTGGAGCCGAGCGAGAACCTCCTTGACCAAAACTCGGTGTTCCTCCAAGGTGCTGGTGAAGATGAGAATGTCGTCCAGGTATACTGCAACTTTCCCTAAGGCGATCAAGTCAGCAAAGATGGAGTTCATGAGCGATTGGAATGTGGCAGGGGAATTTGTGAGACCAAAAAACACAACCTTGGGCTCGAACAACCCTCGATTTGTCGCAAAAGCGGCCTTCCATTCATCTCCCTCCTTAATCCAAACGTTGTTGTAGCCCCAACGAACATCGAACCTGGTAAAGTACTTGGCTCCTTGTAGACGGTTGACTATGTCGGTGACGAGGGGTAAAGGGTAGCGGTTCTTGATCGTGTATTCATTGAGTTTTCGGTAGTCTTGGACAAAGCGCAGTTTGCCATCCTTCTTTTTGACAAAGAAGACCGGGGAAGCTAGAGGGGATTTGGAGGGACGGATGTAACCTTTACGTTGGTTGTCTTCAAGGAACTTGTCGAGCTCTTCCTGTTTGTTGATTGACAGTGGGTAGACCTTGGTTTTCATCATCTGAGGGGCTCCTGGTACGAGTTCGATGGTGTGGTCCCAAGGCTTGTGAGCTGGCAGGCGTTCTGACTCCTCTTCCGAGAATACTTTCCTGGACCCCCAATACTCTGGGGGAATCATTTCCTCGAAGGACTGTGTTGGCTTACTCCTACTGGCTTCTTCTGCGATCTGTTGCAAGTAGGTGTATCTGGCCGCAATCCACAAGTCGTCGTGGCAGTCTTCCAAGATACCCTTTTTCACTAGAGCTCTTCGCGTCATACGATTTGCCCTGACGTGATAGAGGGGGACTAGCTTCGGGATCTGCAGGAGGGTCTTCAATGACAGACGCGTGGATGGATTCGATAACAGAGTCAGAAAGAGGTGGGTTACCCGTGCCTGCCCACCAGTCTTCATCCTCTACATCCTCAATCGTCACTTTAGGCTTGGGCACTGATACTTGTCCCTTCTCCCAGTCCACCTGTGGGTTGGTCTTCTGTAACCAAGGAAGCCCCAAGATAACATTCTCTCCTCCCAGTTCCGTAACCAAAAAGTCAGTCCAAGTCTCCGTGCCGTCCACAGTAAGTCCGGGTCGGGCAGGGTGTGTGATGCTTCCAGCCTGATTGAGGGTACCGTCGATGTTATGAACTCGGATAGGATGTCGTAAAGGGGATGTGCTGATTCAGTGAGTTGAGACGAAGGATTTTCCAAGAAATAGGGCAGTTGCCCCACTATTGATCATGGCCGCGGTTTCCGTCTGATGCTGTTTTCCTTTCAATTTCACTCGTATGCGAAAGTGGTGAGAGAGGATCTATTTCGCGAGTAGTAGATATTGTACAGGAGTGAATAGAGTCATACAAGGAAGTTGCATAGACGAGAACCAATGCGGGTGTCTTCGCAGCGGCAAAGGCGGACACCTGCTTTAAAAATCCTTCTGACCCATAAGCTGCTGGATCATTGCGTTCTGCTGGTTGAGCGAATCTTGGAGGGTGGCGATACGGGCTACGGCATTGGAGCTGGGGGTATAGGAGGCAGAGGCTTGAGTGGAGGGGACAGTGGAAGCGATGGTGGCAGTAGGAGCAGGTGGAGAGGCGCCAATGTTGACCGTTTCCCCTGGGAACAGGGTGAAGGGGACTGCCGAGTTGATCCTAGCAACCCTGGCGGGCCTAAGACCCAAGCCTGGCATGCGCCCGAGGAACTTGTCCTGGCATATGGACGTGCGATGTCCAAAGTGCTTGCAGTGATGGCACTGCTCCTGACCATGATTCCCCTGGGCCTTGGTGTGGTCCGTCGCTCCACAACCATAGCAACGGTTACGCATGGCTCTCATGAAATCCTCGCGGGTCTTGCCGTTACCCCCAACAGGGTTGGTCTGGGTGGCATGAGTGGGGACAGTGGCACTGATGGTGGTGGTGTGGGTCTCGGTGCGTTTCCGAGTACTAAACCCTTCTGCTTCTAGGGCCCTTTCAGCCCTGCATGAACGATCCTCCAAATCGTCCAAGTCCTTTGGGTCTCCCTGGGCTAGGTTCATCGTCACAAGGAGTTTCTTTACCTCCGGGTTGAGTCCACTTCGAAAGCGGATCATGAGGTCAGCGTCGGAGAGGCCTGTCTTGGCCCCTGCATCCCGGAAGTCCTGGCTGTAGACAGTGACTGCCTTGTTACCCTGCTTCATATGTTCCAACTCCAGGATGGCGTCCACTTTCTCGTTGGCGGCGCTGAACCGGACCTTGAACTGCTTTTCGAAGACCTCCCATTTCCCTTCAAAGGGGAATTGGACGGTTGCGTCGGTCATGGACTCGTTGGCTTGCTTTAGGTAGTTGGCTGCCCAGCGACCAGCTTTCCTGCCTTCGCAGAAGGATAACGCAGACTGGATAGTTTTCCTGTTATCCAGTTTCCCAACATCTTCAGCAGTGACACCTGCCCCCTCTTTTATCCTCAATGCCTTCTGTTCCGAGGCCCAGTTCTTGAACATAGGTAGGAACCTAGCGACATCGTCTGCATCGCCCTTGAAGACAGCGGGCTTCGCAATGACGGCACCTTCATCTTTATTGGCTTTGAAGGCATCCTTGATAGCATTTAGCTGGGCCTGCTGGGACTGTTGTTGCTCAACGAGACGGTTAAGGAGGGTTTCAAGGGTGGCGTTGGCGGTAGATTGAGTAGACATACTGGAGATAGTGGAAGTAGTGGTATGGGAGTCGGTGGTGTCGGTTGGAGATGGAGATCGGTGCGAGAGAACAGAGAGAGGTCGTGGGGTGGCTGGTTCAGAACCTACAGGAGCGGGTGGTGCGGCAAACGGTAGGGCAGCCGAGGCTGTTAGATTGGTTTCTGGTTCAGGCACGGGGATAGGACTGGGGAACGGTAGTGGTACTAGCTCTGATCCGTCGGGGAACTGTCGAGCTTGCGGTATCGAGTTTAAAGGGTCGGCGTGTGGGCAGGTTTGGAGTTCACAAGTTCTCCAGTTGCGAGTTTCAGGGTGACAGTGCCAGTGATGTTGGTCTGTGGGATCAACCACGTGAACGAGATTTGAACAAGGTTTGGAAGCCGTGATGATCTTGCAAGGACAACCCTCCCACTGGTTAGGCTGTCAGTGCAATAAGGATCTTGACCTAATGTCCTAAAGCGCTAGACGCTAAGACTATAGAAGCAACGGCGACAGAAGTCGACTAGCGGAGACGACGACAGAGATGGCAGAGACAGCAAGCAAAGATCAAGAGCAAGTGGATAACTGGTCCCAATGACAAGTTAGATGTATTGCAGAAAAAGAGAAACGGAATTAACTCCTCACCTGGTCCCAATGACAAGAGGTCAAGATGAGGGACCAGGTGTAAACTGCCTGGCTTATATACTGGAATATGAGTCGCACGAGAATAAAGAAAGATAATAGGGAACAAGGCCAGAACAATAGTAGTCCAGGTGTAGAATAAGAATGAGTCCAGAAGGAGTAACTGTTGTATATAAAAGAACAAAGAGAACAAAGGAAACAATGGATGGGATAGGTTGTGAAGACGATGTGAAAGAACAAGGATGGGAAAGGAAATGATGGGAATGATGGGAAGAGGGGAACCGGGTATCTGGTAGGCGTCAAAGTAACAAATGGGCGTCAAAGTGACAATCAGGCGCCGAAAGGGGAATGGGCGCTAAGAAAGGAAAAGATAGGGGGAAAAGTGGCACTTCATGACATTACCCCCCTTCTAGGATTCATCGTCCTCGATGACTGGGCTCCTTCCCGGTAGGCTGGTCCTGCTGCAGCGGGGAACTTCTTGTGGAACTGCTTAACTATCCGAGGGGTGTTCTTCAGGTTCTGTGCGGGCTCCCAGGTGTTCTCTGACTCCAAATAACCCTTCCACTTTACCTGGTATTCCAGCCACCTCCACCTGTACTGGCTGTCCACAACATCCTCCACCTCGTACTCTGGCTCGTCCTCGTCCTCCAACTCTATAGGTCCCGGCGGTTCTGGCAGCATCCCGTTTACTAGGTTACCCTTAAAAGGGTAGAGTTTGTTGACATGGAAAATGGGGTGGTGCTGTTCCAGTTCTTCTGGTAGGTCCAGTCAGTAGTCCAGGTCACCAACCTTCTCCAAGATCTTGAACGGGCCCAGACTCTGATCTCCCAGCTTCTTGCTTGACTGCTTCAGCCTAAAGTCTGACCTGTCTAGCCACACGAAGTCCCCCACGCCAAACTGATGAGCCTTCCTTTTCCCCTGTTCGAAGCCCTCCTTTATATGCCGTTTTGTCATGTGTAACGCTGCGCCTGCATCACGCCTGACCTCCCTCAGGATGTCAATGCGTTGATGCTAAAAATAAAAAAAAAAAAAAATATATCTCAACCTTGGGAATGCCTGACCTCCTTCCTACCAGGATGTTGAAAAGGGGGAGGTAGCTGTAAAGGAGCTCGAACGGAGGGAGACGGTGAACAGAGTGAGTGTGGGAGTTTAAAACAAACTCAGCGAGGGGTAGATGCTCTGACCAGTTGTCCTGCCAGTAATTTGTGTACAGCTGTAGGTACCTTTCGACCTCCTGGTTTGCTCTTTCAGTCTGACCGTTGGCCTGGGGAGTGGTACCCTGAAGTGAAGCTGCCCTTGATTCTGAGTCTTTTCAGAAGCGCCCTCATGAGTTTGGCGTTGAACTGTGGCCCCTGATCTGAGTTGAAACATATTGGTAGGCCATGCAGGCAGAAGATCTCTCAGTAGTAGATGTCCGCCACTCCCTCGGCATTGATGTTACCTGTGCAAGGGATGGCATGGACTTGCTTGGTGAAGAAGTTGGTGCAAACAAGGATGGCGTTGTATCCGTGAGAGGTTGGTAGCTGGGTGATAAGGTCAACTCCTACTTCCTCCCAAGGTCCTTGTGGCATGTCGAGAGGCTGAATTACAGAGTGGGGGTGACAGTGAAGCTTCTTTTGGGTGCAGGTGTCGCATCCTTCCACGTACTTCTCTATAAAGGATCGCATGGTGGGCCACCAGAAGTGCGTGTCAACCAGGTCTAAAGTTCTGTGAAGCCCAGGATGTCCTGCTGTAGGGCTGTCATGACACTGGCGCACTACCTCCTTGCGCAACTCGTTGCCTGGGGGGACGTAGACTCTGCCCCAATGGTATACCAACCCATTATCCTCCTCCCATTCCAGCAGTCCATTGACCAGATGGGACGGCCCCTGCAATTTCAGATCTTGTAGTCCTTCCAATACTTCTGCCTCTCGTTCTGAAGCCTGTCTAATCCGTTCCTCGAGGGGGCTTACCTGTCGCTGCAATCTTCAGGAATACCTCAGGTCCCAGGACGATTTGCTGTTGATTGTCATCGCTATCTGGGACTTGGTGAGAACCCATTCGGGAGAGAAGGTTGGCAAGGGTGTTAGCTTTGCCTGGTCGGTGGCCTAGAAGGAAGTGAAAGCAGGACAGATACAGGGCCCATCGGGCCTGTCGTTGGCAAGGATTCTGGGCAGTCCTGTCATGAAGTGCCGCTTTTCCCCTATCTTTTCCTTTCTTAGCGCCCATTCCCCTTTTAGCGCCTATTTGTCACTTTGACGCCCACTTGTTACTTTGACGCCTGCCAGATACCCGGTTCCCCTTTCTTCATCATTCCCATCATTTCCTTCCTCATCCTTGTTCTTTCACATCGTCTTCACACCCGATCCTACCCATTGTTTCCTTTGTTCTCTTTGTTCTTTTATATACAACAGTTACTCGTTCCGGACTCGTTCTTATTCCATACCTGGACTACTATTGTTCTTCCCTTGTTCCCTATTATCTTTTATTATTCTCGTGCGACTCATATTCCAGTATATAAGCCAGGCAGTTTACACCTGGTCCCTCATCTTGACCTCTTGTCATTGGGACCAGGTGAGTAGTTAATTTCATTTCTCTTTACCTGCAATATATCTAACTTGTCATTGGGACCAGTTATCTATCTGCTTGTGCTCTCTGTTTGCTGTCTCTATTGTCTCTGTCGTCGTCTCTGCTAGTCGACTTCTGCCACCGTTGCTTCTATAGCCTTAGTGTCTAGCGCTTTAGGACATTAGGTCAAGATCCTTATTGCACTGATAGCCTAACCAATGGTAGGGTTGTCCTTGCAAGATCATCACGGCTTCCAAACCTCGTTCGAATCTCGTTCACGCAGTTGATCCCGCAGACCAACATCACTGGCACTGCCACCCCAAAAACCGCAACTGGAGAACTTGTGAACTCCGAACCTGCCCACACGCCAACCCTTTGAACTCGATCCCGCAAGCTCGACGGTTCCCCGACGGATCAGAACTAGTACCATTACCGTTCCCCAGTCCTACTCCTGCTCCTGAACTAGAAACCGAGTTCACAGCCCCCGCTGCCTTACTGTTTGCCGCACCACCCACTCCTGTAGGTTCTGGGCCAGCCACTCCACGACCTCTATCTGCTCTTTCACACCGATCTCCATCCCCAGCTGAAACCACCGACTCGCACACCTCCCAAACCACTACCTCCAGTATATCCAGCATGTCTACTCAGGCAACCGCCAGCGCCACCCTCGAATCCCTTCTTACCCGCCTCGTCAATCAGCAACAATTCCAGCAGGCCCAGCTGGATGCCATCAGAGACGCCTTCAGAGCCAACAAAGATGAAGGAGCCATCATTGCAAAGCCCGCCGCCTTCAAAGGCGATGCGGATGATGTGGCCAGGTTCCTGCCCATGTTTAGGAACTGGGCGACAGAACAGAAGGCGTTGAGAATTAAGGCAGGGCCAGGAGTCCCTCCAGAAGACGGTGGGAAGTTGGACCACAGGAGGACCATCCAGTCCGCCTTGTCGTTCTGCGAAGGGGGAAAAGCTGGCCGCTGGGCGGCCAACTACTTGAAACAGATCAACACCTCCATGACCAACGAAAGTGTTGCATTCCCTTTTGAAGGAAGATGGGAGACCTTTGAAAAACAGTTCAAAGTGCGCTTTGGCTCTGCCAATGAGAAGGCAGATGCCATCAGGGAGCTAGAGCAGATGAAGCAAGGGAACAAGGCTGTCACCCTCTACTGTCAGGATTTCAGGGACGCAGGGGCTAAGACAGGCCTCTCCGATGCTGACCTCATGATCTGCTTTCGAAGTGGACTCAATCTGGAGGTAAAGAAACTCCTTGTAATGATGGACCTAGCCCAGGGAGATCCAAAGGACCTGGACGATTTAGAGGACCGGTCGTGCAGAGCTGAAAGGGCCCTAGAGGCAGAAGGGTTCAGCACTCGGAAACGCACCGAGACCCACACCACCACCATCAGTGCCACTGTCCCCACTCATGCCACCCAGACCAACCCTGTTGGGGGTAACGGCAAGACCCGCGAGGGTTTCATGAGAGCCATGCGTAACCGTTGCTATGGCTGTGGCGCGACAGATCACACCAAGGCCCAGGGGAATCATGGTCAGGAGCAGTGCCATCACTGCAAGCACTTCGGACATCGCACGTCTGTATGTCAGGACAAGTTCCTGGGGCGCATGCCAGGCTTAGGTCTTAGGCCCGCCAGGGTTGCCAGGATCAACTCGGGAGTCCCCTTCACCTTGTTCCCAGGGGAGACAGTCAACATCGGCGCCTCTCCACCTGCTCCTACTGCCACCATCGCTTCCACTGTCCCCTCCGCTCAAGCCTCCACCTCCTATACCCCCAGCTCCGACGCCGTAGCCTGCATCGCCGCCCTCCAGGATTCCCTCAACCAGCAGAATGCAATGATCCAGCAGCTCATGGGTCAGAAGGATTTTTGAAGCGGGTGTCCGCCTTCGCCACTGCAAAGACACCCGCACTGGTTCCCGTCTATGCTACTTCCTCGTACGATTCAATTCACTCTTGTACAATATCTACTACTCGCGAAATAGAACCCTTTTCTCACCATTTTCACGTGCAAGTGAAGTTGAAAGGAAAACAGCATCAGATGGAAACCGTGGCCATGATTGATAGCGAGGCAACTGCCCTGTTTCTTGGAAAATCCTTTGTCTTGACTCATCGAATCTGCACCTCTCCTCTACGACACCCTATCCGCGTTCACAACATTGACGGAACCCTCAATCAGGCTGGAAGTATCACGCACTTTGCCCGACTTGGACTTGGACTTAGCGTAGATGGTACGGAAACCTGGACAGACTTTCTGGTCACGGAACTAGGAGGAGAGAACGTTATCTTGGGACTTCCTTGGCTATGGAAGACCAACCCACAGGTGGACTGGGAGAAGGGACGGGTTTCAGTGCCCAAGCCTAAAGTGACGATTGAGGAAGTAGAGGATGAAGACTGGTGGGCAGGCACGGGTAACCCACCTCTTTCTGACTCTGTTATCGAATCCATCCACACGTCTGTCATTGAAGACCCTCCTGCAGATCCCAAAGCTAGTCCACCTCTCTATCACGTCCAGGCAAATCGTATGACGCGCAGAGCTCTAGTAAAGAGGGGTATCTTGGAAGACTGTCACGACAACTTGTGGATTGCGGCCAGATACACCTACTCGCAACAGATCGCAGAAGAAGCCAGTAGGAGTAAGCCGAAACAGTCATTCGAGGAAATGGTTCCCCCAGAGTATCGGGGGCCAGGAAAGTATTCTCGGAAGAGGAGTCAGAACGCCTGCCAGCTCACAAGCCTTGGGACCACACCATCGAACTCGTACCAGGAGCCCCTCAGATGATGAAAACCAAGGTCTACCCACTCTCGATCAACAAACAGGAAGAGCTCGACAAGTTCCTCGAAGACAACCAACGTAAAGGTTACATCCGTCCCTCCAAATCCCCTCTAGCTTCCCCGGTCTTCTTTGTCAAAAAGAAGGACGGCAAACTACGCTTTGTTCAGGACGACCGAAAGCTCAACAAATACACAATCAAGAACCGCTACCCCCTACCTCTCATCACTGATATAGTCAACCGTCTACAAGGAGCCAAATACTTCACCAAGTTCGATGTTTGTTGGGGCTACAACAACGTTTGGATTAAGGAGGGAGATGAATGGAAGGCCGCTTTTGCGACAAATCGAGGGTTGTTCGAACCCAAGGTTATGTTTTTCGGTCTTACAAACTCCCCTGCCACATTCCAATCACTCATGAACTCCATCTTTGCTGACTTGATCGCCTTAGGGAAAGTTGCAGTATACCTGGACGACATTCTCATCTTCACCAGCACCTTGGAGGAACACCGAGTTTTGGTCAAGGAGGTTCTCACTCGACTCCAGAAACACGACTTATACCTTCGCTCTGAAAAATGCCAGTTTGAACAGACCGAGATCGAGTATTTGGGACTTATTATTAGCGAAGGACAGGTACGAATAGACGGAGACAAGGTTAAGGCAGTTCGAGACTGGCCTATACCCCGCAACCTCCGAGACATCCGAGGATTACTAGGCTTTGCAAACCTCTACCGACACTTTATCCGAGACTTTGCCAAGATTGCACGACCCCTCAACGACCTGACCCGTAATCATATTGGCTTCAACTGGGGTACTCAGCAACAGGACACCTTTGATCAACTTCACACCGCCTTTACCTCTACACCCATCCTCACGCTCTGGCACCCAGACCGACCCACACGAATCGAAGTAGACGCCTCTGGATACGCCACCGGGGGGGTCCTGTCACAGAAACTGGAAGATGGACTCTGGCACCCCATCGTCTTTCGTTCAGCCTCTATGCAGCCCGCCGAGAGAAACTACGAGATCTACGATAGGGAGATGCTGGCTATCATAGACGCACTGAAAGACTGGTGGTATTTCCTTGAAGGCCTCCCCTCTCCGTTCGAAATTCTCACTGATCACTCCAACTTAGAGTTTTGGAGGACTGCTCAGAATCTTAGCCGACGACAGGCCCGATGGGCCCTGTATCTGTCCCGCTTTCACTTCCTTCTAGGCCACCGACCAGGCAAAGCTAACACTCTTGCCGACCCTCTCTCCCGAATGGGTGCCCACCAAGTGCCAGATAGCGACGACAACCAACAGCAGATTGTCCTGGGACCTGAGGTATTCCTGAAGGTCGCAGCGACAAGCCTGGTGAGTCCCTTAGAAGAGCAGATTAGACAAGCTTCAGAACAGGAGGCAGAAGTATTGGAAGGACTACGTGATCTGAAGGCACAGGGCCCTTCTCGCTCTGTCAATGGTCTGCTGGAATGGGAAGAGGACAATGGGTTGGTATACCACAGAGGTCGAGTTTATGTTCCCCCAGGTGACGAGTTGCACAAAGAAGTGGTGCGCCAGTGTCATGACAGCCCCACAGCAGGTCACCCCGGACTCCATGGGATGCTAGACCTGGTTGATACCCATTTCTGGTGGCCCACCATGTGATCGTTTGTGGAGAAGTATGTGGAGGGATGCAATACCTGTGCCCGGAAAAAGCTTCACCATCATCCCCGCTCAGTAATTCAGCCACTCGACGTGCCGCAGGGACCTTGGGAAGAAGTGGGAGTCGACCTCATCACCCAGCTGCCAACCTCTCATGGATACGACGCCATTCTCGTCTGCACCAACTTTTTCACGAAGCAAGTCCATGCCATTCCCTGCACTAGCAACATCAATGCCGAAGGAGTGGCCAATATCTACTACCGGGAGATCTTCTGCCTACATGGTCTACCAATGCGTTTCATCTTGGATCAGGGGCCACAGTTCAACGCCAAACTCATGAGAGCGCTTCTGAAGAGACTTGGAATCAAGGGCAGCTTCGCCTCGGGATACCATCCTCAGGCCAACAGACAAACTGAAAGAGCCAACCAGGAGGTTGAGAAGTATCTGAGACTGTACACAAACTATCGACAAGACGATTGGTTGGAACATCTACCCCTCGCTGAGTTTGTCTTAAATTCCCGCACTCACTCTGCTCACTGCCTCTCTCCGTTCGAGCTCCTTTACGGCTACCTCCCCCTTTTCAACATCCCGGTAGGAAGGAGGTCAGGCATTCCCAAGGTTGAGAATCGCATTGACATCCTGAGAGAGGTCAGGCGTGATGCAGGCGCAGCATTACACATGACAAAACGGCATATGAAGGAGGGCTTTGAAAGGGGGAAAAGGAAGGCTCATCAGTTTGGCGTGGGGGACTTCATGTGGCTAGACGGGTCGGACTTTAGGCTGAAGCAGTCAAGCAAGAAGCTGGGAGATCAGAGTCTGGGCCCGTTCGAGATCTTAGAGAAGGTTGGGGACCTGGACTACCGACTGGACCTACCGGAAGAACTGGAACGACACCACCCCATTTTCCATGTTGACAAACTCTACCCTTTTAAGGGTAACCTAGTAAATGGGATGCTGCCAGAACCGCCGGGACCTATAGAGTTGGAGGACGAGGACGAGCCAGAGTACGAGGTGAAGGATGTTGTGGACAGCCAGTACAGGTGGAGGCGGCTGGAATACCGGGTAAAGTGGAAGGGTTATTTGGAGTCAGAGAACACCTGGGAGCCTGCACAGAACCTGAAGAACCGGATAGTTAAGCTGTTCCACAAGAAGTTCCCTGCTGCAGCAGGATCAGCCTACCGGGAAGGGGCCTAGTCATCGAGGACTATGAATCCTAGAAGGGGGGTAATGTCATGAAGTGCCGCTTTTCCTCTATCTTTTTCTTTCTTAGCGCCCATTCCCCTTTTAGTGCCTATTTGTCACTTTGACGCCCACTTGTTACTTTGACGCCTGCCAGATACCCGGTTCCCCTTTCTTCATCATTCCCATCATTTCCTTCCTCATCCTTGTTCTTTCACATCGTCTTCACAACCGATCCTACCCATTGTTTCCTTTGTTCTCTTTGTTCTTTTATATACAACAGTTACTCGTTCCGGACTCGTTCTTATTCCATACCTGGACTACTATTGTTCTTTCCTTGTTCCCTATTATCTTTTATTATTCTCGCGCAACTTATATTCCAGTATATAAGCCAGGCAGTTTACACCTGGTCCCTCATCTTGCCCTCTTGTCATTGGGACCAGGTGAGTAGTTAATTCCGTTTCTCTTTACCTGCAATACATCTAACTTGTCATTGGGACCAGTTATCTATCTGCTTGTGCTCTCTGTTTGCTGTCTCTATTGTCTCTGTCGTCGTCTCTGCTAGTCGACTTCTGCCACCGTTGCTTCTATAGCCTTAGCGTCTAGCGCTTTAGGACAAGTCCTCCAAAACTCTAAGTTGGAGTGATCAGTGAGAATTTCAAATGGAGAGGGGAGGCCTTTGAGGAAATACCACCAGTCTTTCAGTGCGTCTATGATAGCCAGCATCTCCCTATCGTAGATCTCGTAGTTTCTCTCGGCGGGCTGCATAGAGGCTGAACGAAAGGCGATGGGGTGCCAGAGTCCATCTTCCAGTTTCTGTGACAGGACCCCCCCGGTGGCGTATCCAGAGGCGTCTACTTCGATTCGTGTGGGTCGGTCTGGGTGCCAGAGCGTGAGGATGGGTGTAGAGGTAAAGGCGGTGCAAAGTTGATCAAAGGTGTCCTGTTGCTGAGTACCCCAGTTAAAGCCAATATGATTACGGGTCAGGTCGTTGAGGGGTCGTGCAATCTTGGCAAAGTCTCGGATAAAGTGTCAGTAGAGGTTTGCAAAGCCTAGTAATCCTCGGATGTCTCGGAGGTTGCGGGGTATAGGCCAGTCTCGAACTGCCTTAACCTTGTCTCCGTCTATTCGTACCTGTCCTTCGCTAATAATAAGTCCCAAATACTCGATCTCGGTCTGTTCAAACTGGCATTTTTCAGAGCGAAGGTATAAGTCGTGTTTCTGGAGTCGAGTGAGAACCTCCTTGACCAAAACTCGGTGTTCCTCCAAGGTGCTGGTGAAGATGAGAATGTCGTCCAGGTATACTGCAACTTTCCCTAAGGCGATCAAGTCAGCAAAGATGGAGTTCATGAGTGATTGGAACGTGGCAGGGGAGTTTGTGAGACCGAAAAACATAACCTTGGGCTCGAACAACCCTCGATTCGTCGCAAAAGCGGCCTTCCATTCATCTCCCTCCTTAATCCAAGCTAGAGGGGATTTGGAGGGACGGATGTAACCTTTACATTGGTTATCTTCAAGGAACTTGTCGATCTCTTTCTGTTCGTTGATTGAGAGTGGATAGACCTTGGTTTTCATCATCTGAGGGGCTCCTGGTACGAGTTCGATGGCATGGTCCCAAGGTTTGTGACCTGGCAGGCGTTCTGACTCCTCTTCTGGGAATACTTTCCTGGACCCCCGATACTCTGGGGGAACCATCTTCTCGAAGGACTGTTTTGGCTTACTCCTACTGGCTTCTTCTGCGATTTGTTGCGAGTAGGTGTATCCGGCCGCA
>JANHQD010003184.1:11254-26011 GCA_024721195.1 Marasmius sp. AFHP31
GGTCCCAACGACAAGAGGTCAAGATGAGGGACCAGGTGTAAACTACCTAGCTTATATACCCAGTCAGAGGTCTGAGATATGAGTCATGAACGAATAGGAAAGACAATAAGAAAACAATAAGGAAACAATAGTAGTCAAGTATAAAACAATAACGAGTCCGGAATGAGTAACTAGGAGATGAGAGAAGACAATAAGAACAATAGAATGAATGGGTCGTGAAGAAGGTGTAAAAGACAATAGTGTGAGAAGGAGATATGTGGGGAGGGGAAACGGGCGTCTGGTAGGCGTCAAAGAAACAAGTAAGCGCTGAAAGGGGAATAGGCGCTGAGAAAGGAAAAGATAGGGGGAAAAGCGGCACTTCATGACAGTATGCTTGCGCAGAGTGATTAGAGATTATTTGTGATGTCCAAGGCCACGCTGGGCACTCACTGATTAAGGGTTTCGGGTGCATCTGACCCCTCTGCTGAAATTTGAGTCATGTTCCATCCCGACGCTCACATCCAGTCAGAGATCCACTGGTCAAGTTGAGTTATTTCGAGCCGACTTGAAATAGCTCCATTTGACTCCCTATGACTGGAAATAGCCCGTAAGTGTCCCCCTTTTCCGGTCAATTCAGGTCATTTCCGGTCATTTCCGACCGCAGGTATTTTTCACTGTACATCGGGGCATTGGCTGGTAGAATCACTGGATTTCACTGAATCTCACTTGATTTTACACTACATAGCTAGTCTCATCATCTCGGGACCCAAGGGCCAAGACCCAAATCTCGATTAAACGTTGACTCGATATAGCGTGCACTGTCATGAAGTGCCGCTTTTCCCCCTATCTTTTCCTTTCTTAGCGCCCATTCCTCTTTTAGCGCCTATTTGTTACTTTGACGCCCACTTGTTACTTTGACGCCTACCAGTTACCCGGTTCCCCCTCTCCCCATCATTCCCATCATTTCCTCTCCCATCCTTGTTCTTTCACATCGTCTTCACAACCTATCCCATCCATTGTTTCCTTTGTTCTCTTTGTTCTTTCATATACAACAGTTGCTCGTTCCAGACTCATTCTTATTCTTTATCTGGACTACTATTGTTCTTTCCTTGTTCCCTATTATCTTTCTTTATTCTCGCGCGACTCATATTCCAGTATATAAGCTAGGCAGTTTACACCTGGTCCCTCATCTTGACCTCTTGTCATTGGGACCAGGTGAGTAGTTAATTCCGTTTCTCTTTATCTTCAATATATCTAACTTGTCATTGGGACCAGTTATCTACCTGCTCTTGCCCTCTGCTCGCTACCTCTGTCATCTCTGTCGTCATCTCTGCTAGTCGACTTCCGCCGCCGTTGTTTCTGTAGTCCTAGCATCTAGCGCTTTAGGACAGTGCACACTGCAGGGTAGCCCAACAGTAACTCCATCCCGAAACCCAATGGATCAAGAGATCACTAATGATAATGTATGACCATCGACCCTCGAGATTCTGAACAGTGACCCTAAGGGTTTCTCAAGCAGCTCTTCTAAGTTCTCGCTGGACTTTGAAGTTTGGACTCTGGATAATTGGATACTAGGTATCGGGATGTTACAACGTCACTACCAGCAACCATGGTGTAGTGGTAGCACGGCATGCAAACATATATGGAAACATCTGCTGTGCAGCTGTATAGTGTGCTTGCCTGGGTTCAAGTCCCAGTGATTGTATATTGTATTCCCATTGT
Organism: Marasmius sp. AFHP31; assembly: GCA_024721195.1. Classification (NCBI taxonomy): domain Eukaryota; kingdom Fungi; phylum Basidiomycota; class Agaricomycetes; order Agaricales; family Marasmiaceae; genus Marasmius; species Marasmius sp. AFHP31. The sequence goes on from JANHQD010003184.1 coordinate 12,956, forward strand.
TGAATGTGGGGGCTTTTTTAATGATTAGTATTTTGGTCAGTTATAGACTAAGTAGTAGGGAGACTAGTCACTAGACTCGGTGAATTTGCAAATGGAGAGGCCGTTGTAGTGCACGTCCATGCCGTGGATCTTTGCAGGAAAATGCCCAAAGCCGGTAGGTGTTTTGGGAGATGCTGATGATGCAGGAGAAGTGTTGGAAAAACTTGGTGAAGGAGTGTCGGGCATAGGGGAGCTATTCCAATTTCCATAGCAAAGACCCTGGTCCTAACACCCTAACTGACGGTACTTCGATACGATCCTGATACAGCTGGAGTTGTGCTGCTGCCTGCGAGCATAATCACACCCCAACTATTACAACGGACTTTAGACACAGTTTTATATCTCAATATCTCACAGCGAACTTCGGACAAGCGTAGAGAGGATGGATGTACAGTGTATTGAGCTTAGTCCAACATATACTGAACATTTAGCACTACCTATCGTTTTTTCCTAGGTCCCCCACCATCTGTCATCTCATCTCCATCCCGATCCTTTGTGCAAACCATCCGTAGTATTGGCTCCATAACGGTTCAGGAACTCTTTGTCCACCAACCCTTCGGAGTCACGAATCATTCTAGGAACTAGAAATGAACAAGAGAGTGAACCGTCAGATGATTGATCATGAGAAAAAGAAATCAAAAATATATACCCCAGCTTCCCGGAGAGAGCATTCCTGTCCTATGAAGGCCGTGCTGCAATGTACCTCTGTGTTCTTGAAGAAAGTTCCTGTCGCCTTGACGACTGGTCTCACACATCACACTGTTGTAGGAGTTCCAAGCCCTCTGAATGAAGGGACCCATAGCATTGCTGAGGCTTGAAACCCCTTGCATAGCACACTCAGGTGTATAGCCTTCATGCTGAGAGGTCAAGGGAGACTTGAACAGACAACGAGGACGAGGGACCCGATCGAAGTTTGATCCGTATCGCGTAACTTCATCCGAAATGCGCTGCATGCTGACGACCTGTTGATTGGCCATACCAAGGATGATGTTGAGTACTGGACCAGCAGAAGCTGCGACCCCACGCTCTGTGACATGGATGAGGTGAGGAACATTGGCCAGGTCGAACTGCATGTTCGAATAGGACAGGAAGGGGCAGATACGCTCCTCAACCAGTTGTCTGAATAGGCCAAGAAGATCAGGATTGAATCAGCGGTCTAGTGAGGGCAAAGCAACTTACTCAACCCTGTGCGTTCTGTCTCGATCGGCTTGAAGATGCTGCTGAACCTGAGCCATCAAGTTCTTGTTTTGGGACCGCATATCTTCCAACTCTTGATTGTGATCCTGCCACTCTTGAGCCATTGAGTTCTTGTTTCAGGACCACATACCTTCCAGCTCTTGATTGTGACGCTATCGCTCCTGAGTCATGAGGTTCTCATTTTGAGACTGCATATGTTCAAGTTCTTGATCGTGACGCTGTTGCGCCATCGCTATCTGCCGCTCATTGCCCTGGAGAAGTGTCGTCAGCCTGTCATTCTCGGCTTGCAGAGTTTGGCTCTCTGTCAACATTCGTTGGTTTTGTTTACTAAGTGGTTCCAAACTTGTGTTACACTCAGAGAGACGCTCCACTTCAAGCTCAAGTGTTTGGATACGAGTGGTGAGGAGAGTGTGCTGAGCGAGGAGAGGGGTAGGGGGAAGAGCATTATTGCCAGCAGAAGCTTCGGGACCCATAGGCACATCTTGCTGAACCAAGGTCAAGTCCGATGTTGCGCCAGTATCGTCAGTGGGGCATGGACGAGTGGAAGGAAGTAGATCTTTGTCCTGTGAAAAGAGTATTGATTAGAGCCATGACCGGTCACCGGACTATTGGGGAATAAGGATAAAAGTGTATGCTTATACTTACAGGGAGTCCAAATCCTTCTTGATCTGAGAATGGTTCTGGCGTTGCCATAGAACCTGGAAATGGTTTGAGGGTTGCCGTAGAACCTGGAAGAAACAAACAAGATGTTGGCCTTGGTCTGACTGTACCATCTGAAGGCCTGGGGCTTTGAGCGGGAGGGCTGGTCCAAGTCCAACCTCTACCTAAGTGTCAAGAACAGGACTAGGTCTAGGGCCCCTCAGGCCATCTTCTAGGTCAGGAAGTCAAAATGAATCAATAGATGGTGAGTAGGACACTTGCTACACAGTACATGCTGGGTACAAGCAATGTGAGACGAAGTTGTCAGACTAGGGAATCTATCTACAGGTGTCCATGAATATATATGTCAAGTTACAGCATACTGAGTCATGGAAACGAATCCTAATAAGGAATAATGAAAGAACATTGTAGAACATCAAGAAATATCAAAGGAGTCAGGTAGAAACTGATGGAACAATCAAGGGATGTCAAGTACAGCAATATCATGATGGGAATCATATGGAATGATGAACCCAAGGTATGGAATGGTCTGGAATGGTCTGGAACATCAAGGAAGCCATAATGCGATACTAGGGACATGGAATGAAGTGGAATCAAGGGTAAATCAAGGGTAATAGTCCGGGGACCAAGGAAACAAGAGGAACAGTGGGGCAATTTGTAACACTAAGATTGGAGTCGGTCAAGGTCAGTAAGAAGTTGAGAAGTATCGTATTGGCCTCATGTTGACTCACCAGTACTACGGGGTATCTCCACGCTGTCAAACTCCATCCGAGGCTGCGTAGACCTGCCATGAGTTGAACGTCAGTGTCGACTTTATAGGGCTGTCAAGGTACGGGCAGGATATATGAGCAGTGAGTTGGCAATGAGGATAAAAATGCGTACAATCTGGTCATACTCGAATCGTTTATCATTGAGAGGAACTTCAGGGAACTTGTTATCTTGGGCGAATGCACTGGAGAAGGAAATGGCAACAATGGCAGCAAGGATTGAACGAGCGGCTGGAGGGTTCAGGAGGAGGGCGGACTCCTTGCCGGGATGGGGTCAAGCCTAATGCCAGTTTTGCGAAAAACAAGAATGTCAGAAATCAGAATGAATTTTCCAAGTCAAATTTCAATCAGGACCTGACCTGCATTTTGTCTAGCAATCCGAGTACAAATCCTATCTGTACTGGTTGCTCGATTCCCTCGGGATGCAGGACCAGGACGGGGAGGAGCTGGGAACTGATCTGGCTTGTCAGAGTCTAAAACCCCTATAGGAACATTAATGGGATCATCATCGTCATCGAATAGACGTGATGCGGGGGGAAGAGGCAGAGGAGCAATGGTGTGAACGTTGGATTGTGAGGGAGGAATCCTGATAGTGAGATTTGAGGATGACAGAGCATCACTTGCAGGTGACTCGACTTTTGGAGGCTTCTGCATTCTTTGTCGGGTTCTAGGTTTGGCATTTGATGGACCCGCCTCATTACTGTCAACCGAAGGTTGAGTGCCCCTCAACATCTTACTAGGAGATTGTTGCGTTGATTTGCCACCCTTCCCTCTGGACGATGAAGATGGTCCCGGTTCCGCATTCCTCATGTTCTTACCCTGACACGCCTTCTGTCCCAATTTTTCCCCAGAATATCCACCCGACAGGCAAACATACCGATCAACACGGCCTTCAGCGTATTCCCGGGTCCAGTAGTCTATCTTCTGCAGCCCATACCGTGCTGCCTCATTTTTTGTCTGACAAGCCAAAAAATCATCCGCATTCCCAACGATCTCCATATCCAGCTTTGAACACAACTGCTCCCTGTCGTTCTTGTTGAGTACTCCGTGATACATGTGCTTGGCACAGTTGTACTCAATAAATCCCCAGTGCTTTAGAGTGAATTAAATAAGACTTCGATCAAAAAAAAGAGTAAGAAACATACCATTGCTAGGTCCCAAACGGTCTGCTCATTTATCGGGTAGTATGGCAGCGACCACTCAGCTCCCAGTCTGCATGCGATATGGAGACGGTTTGTACAAGGTTCTTGACGATTGGAACATTCTTTACATGTTGCCTTCGTGATCATCTCCTCCCCCTTATCATTCTTATGCACCTCCGGAGTGCAAGGAGCATTGCGCTTCATGCATTGGAAGCACTGCCAGTCTTTCTATAGATACATATGGTGAGGATTTAGGACAACCTTTTGCAGATATGAAAGTGAGAGAAGCACGACTTACACGGCCAAAGAAAGTGGTATGGAACCAATACCACCACATTGCTTGAAGATCAATCTCCTTATTGGAGGATGAAAAAAGATCAAAAAACCGGAGACGAGCACGACCTGCAAAGCCAATTGACAGGAAATCCCCTCGGTCTAGGTCATCATAATATCGACGAGCTAAGAAACAAGGCAAGGTCAGCAGTAGAATAAGGAACTGTACAGTAGACTTACTTAGCGGGATATCTGGGCAATCGGGATACTCTGTTGAGGCAGAGGTCCTGCCTACGCAGTGGCAGCCATAAGGCAGACTGGCTCACCTGGAGTAAAGCTTATAAAGGCACAACAAGAGGGATAAAAGTACTAGAGATTACAGAGAAACAGCAGGACTTATATACTGTACAGACGTGGCTGTAACTACTATAAAAGGAGTACATAAATATGATAGATGTAGATCTGAAACCATTGATAAGATATGGGCATACGGTATGTGCATAGCTATGGTCTGATGTATCCAGGAGTCCGGATTCAACACTCCTCCTTGCTAAGTACAGCATCATGAAGTACGAAGCGTCTATATAGACAAATAGAATTCAAGTCCAAGATGTTCTCTGAAGGCGGAGAACTTGACATGTCCAAGGTTTTTGGTAAACATATCCGCCGGATTGTAGGCACCATTAATAAAGAACAGATTGACTTTGTTGTCTTCGACACATTCCCAAATATAATGATACCGGATGTCAATGTGTTTGGTGCGATGCTCTTGAACTGGGTTAGAGGTGATAAAAATCGAGCCTTGATTATCTCCACATATGGGTACAGGAGTCATATCAATCCCAAGTTCTGAGAGTAACTGTCGAATTCACACAGCTTGACGACTACAGTCAGAGATTGCCATGTATTCAGCTTCAGTGGATGAAAGCGCAACAGTCTTCTGGGCATGTGACTGCCAACAGAAGATGCCACCTGCTAACTTGAAGAAGTAACCTGTGATCGACCAACGCTTGATAGGATCAGCGGCCCAGTCTGAATCAGTGAATGCTAATAGACCTCCATCTGAGGCTCCATCATAAACTAGTGAATAGTTTGGAGTACCAGCAGGATAGCGACAGATGTACAGCACCTTCTTTAGATGGTCTTCCGATGGATTAGCAGAGAATTGTGAAAGCTTCGTAACAGCAAAGGCAATATCTGGTCGAGTGCCAAGCATGATATACAGAAGCAATCCAATCACTGACTGGAATTTAGCACGGCATGTGGGATCAACAGGTCCGTTGTAAGATTGAGGTATATAGCCAGCAGGAAGAGGAGTTTCTGCAGCTTTTGCATTGTCCATGCCAAATCGCTTCAAGACCTTCTGTTAGTCAGTCTGGTCAAGAAGAATTTTGCGGCCTTTACGACGAATACGCATGCACAAGAATTCCTCGGCTTCTCCCTCACGACTCACCTTAGATGCAGGTCTCTTCATCTGCAAAGATCCTGAGACTGGCGAGGAATGTATCGCACTGATCTATGTTGATGATGCACTCTTCCTTGGACCTCACAAAGCCTTTGTTAACATAAAGAAAGCCAAGTTTATGGCTCGTTGGGAATGCTGTGATTTAAAGCCCATCACTTCCATGGTCTTGTTCAATGCTTCCCACCAGACTAAGGCGGCTTGCTTGAGTCCATATAATGCATGGCGGAGGCGGAACACCTTCCCTTCCTGCCCCTTGACTTTGAAACCTTCGGGTTGATGCATGTATATCTCTTCTTTAGGTTCGCCATACAAGAAGGCGTTCTTCACATCCAATGCTTGAATGTGCCAGTCTTTGAGAGCTGCTAGCGCGAGCATCATGTGTACAGTCTTAAACCGTACAACTGGTGAGAAGATCTCATCAAAGTCAACACCTGCAACCTGAGAGAAACCCTTGGCAACAAGTTGAGCTTTCTTTTGACCGTTCGTCTTAACGTCAAACACCCATCTGTTTTTGACGGCCTTGCGACCTTTAGGTAGGTCAACCAATTCGAAGACCTTGTGCTTGCAAAGGGCCTCTAATTCTTTGCGGCAAGCGGCCTTCCATTCTCTCTGCTGCTCGTCTGGCAACTTGAGTATGTCACGGAGAGTCCATTCTTGTACGTTTGACATATCGGTAAGGTCACCGTGAATAGACACTGCCCAATTCAACAGATAAATCACGAAACCTACTCCCCCTTCTTGGGATAATTGTTGCACTAAGCTATTGGGCTGACTCCCCCTGGAGGCGGCTAACATGGCAGAAAAGTTGGCAATATTTGTCCCAGGAACTTTTCGCTTCTTGCCTCTCCTGTGCTTAGCAGGCGGAACCACAGGTTCAGTATCACCCGTGGCATCTCTCCATGTTGGTTGTCTCTCCATATCACGTATAATACGCGAGGGATTGTCCGGGTCTCGTCGTTCACCAAACACATTATCAGGTTGCTTAGTTCCCGTCCGCTTTCTGCCTGAACGCCTTGGTGGCAGAGCATGCTCACCACCCTCAGCTGGAGGTGTGGGTGGCCTGGGAGGCTCAAATGGAGGATCAGGATCAGGATGCTGATGCCCCTGAGGTGCAGAACCATCTCCATCATCGTCATGAGGAGATTCTGATTGCTTTTGAAGGTTTGTGGGAGGAATGTGATTGTCATCAGACAAATCATCATCACTATCCGAAGGAAAGTTGGGATTTTCACCCAATACCGGAGAGATCTCTGGGATCTTACCAACCGGGGTAAAGCCACGAGGTTTCTTATCAGAACACTTCGGAAATAACTTCTCATCGAATATAGCTGTAGCGCTTTTGTGAATGGAATTATTGGCCATTTTCATGAAGAGGTAGCCCTTCATTCCTTCCTGGAAACCAATAAAGGTCATCAGTTCCAAACATGGAGACATTTTATTGACTCAACGCTTCTCAGGAATAAATGCATAAGCAGCACAACTGAGAACTCGGAGGTCTGAAACATCAGGCGCACTGCCATGTAACTTCTCATATGGGGTCAACCAATGTAAATGCTGGGACGGTGTCTGATTGTGAAGTACAATGGCGTGCAGCACACAGAATTCCCACCAGGACAGTGGTAGACAAGCATCAAAGTGTAGAGCTTGAGCTTTCTCGACAATAGTCCGATTGAACTGTTCTGCCCGACCATTCTGCTGAGGCGTGTAGGGTACACTTTGCAGAACCTTGATACTGTGCTCCTTCAGTATGTCGTCAAATTTGTCAGACTTGTACTCTCCCCCTCCATCTGACATCCATTCCTTGATGTCAACCCTAAACTGAGTTTTTACCATAGCAACAAACTCACAAAGCAATTTGACAGAGTCATCCTTGGAATGCATGAGCATAGTCCAGCCATGGGAAGTACAGTCATAGACAAATGACATGTAGTACTTGTATTTGTGGTATGACTCAGTTGGGAAGTATTTAAGATCAGAATGAATTTTTTTGGAGGGTTTCAAGGCATGGGTAGTCGAGTCAGGAAATGATCTGGAGTGCATTTTGTCTTCTGCACATCCACAACAGATATGTTTCCGTTTAGGACAGTGATCAAGGATTGGGAAATTCTGGGTGTGTTTCTGAGCTTTGCTCAGGGCTTTGTCCGAAGGATGTCTGAAGCATTTGTGTTCAATATCGTAGTCAACCTTATCCACAGTTGACCTGACCAGTAAGCTTTCAACAGAGGCTTTCTGTGAGCTAACCCAAAAGATGATTTGGCCAGGCGTGAGCGGGTAAGACACCAGAGACTGATGTCGACCCTTGTTGTAAAAAGCCGTGTTGTCATTGACCGGGTATTACCCGGTAAGTCAAAGGCGTCAAGTCAAAAGTCAATGGCCAGTCAGTCAAGTCAATAAACTGGTCAAGTCCGACACAGCTCCCATGACCTGCCTCTTTTGTTCATTATGACTCATGAGTCATGTGCAATCTGCGTGAACTCCTGCCCCCGGAACACTCGTCTACATGTGGCATGCACCATGCCTTCTTGTGCTGCTGGTCTTTCGCATTCAAAGGCTCGTTGTTGGTCCAAAATAGCTCCCACAGAGGCATCTGAGGAGACATGATGATTTCTAGCACAATACAGGTGAAAGTCTGCAATCAAGGAAGCCAAAAGTCAACCATCCATTGATGAGAGGTAAGATGACACATAAATTCTAATTATGGTAATGACACATTGACCCGGCGCGACTGTCTGGTCAATGATTGACAAGGTCAGTCTTTTTCGGCCAGTCAGTCAATGCTATTGACTGACTCTGACAACACGGGTAAAAAGCTAACTTACTAGACAATCTGCAGAGCTACAGACCACCTTGCAAGAATTCTCCAAGAGAGAGTAGTTGCATAGACAGATTTGGAACATAATAGATGGGATAGAGTCATGTAATGTGTTTCTCCATATGACCATTTGTTTCTTCAACAGAATGACTAATGAACACAGTTCCTTTACCCTTGATTTGAACAGGGTTATCCTTGGACGCGGTGTTAATCCGCAGTCCATCATTCATTGGTTCATACTCAGCAAAATCTTCAAGATTGTGAGTAAAGTGTGATGAAGCACCAGAATCGACAATCCACTCTTACGAGTTTCCAACAGACTTCTTTCCCTTACAGTTCGCACAAGTAGCAAAATGATCACTGATGAATGGCACGAAAGTGATACAGGACACAATATTGTTACATCTACGTTTAGAAGCAGCTAGAATAGCAGCACACTGTAGAGTCGTATCAGTGTGGGAAGAAAGACTGAGGTAAGGCACTTGCCTGTCATTGTCAGATTCGTTAGAGCTGATGGAGACCGAATCATACCCAACATCGTTGTCAAACCCAGCAGAGTCAGCAATGTCCATGTCGACGTTGGCTTCACTCACGATCTCAGTACGCAAAGAGGCATTAATTGCATTCAAAGCAATGCGCTCTTGGTATTCAGAGTCGGAGTCATTGTAAAACGGATCATGAAGGTCATGAATCTCTTCAACTTCAACGCTCTTGGAACACTTGTTAGGCGAAGCGGAGGAGGAGGGACCATCAAGACCACGCTTAGATGAAGAAGCAGCTGCATATCCCTGTTCCATAGGTTCAAGGACATGTGCATACTTCGGAAGACCAAGACGATCGGCAAGCGACCTAGCAGACTGAGCATTCTCATAAACAGTACCACATGTGGTAGCACCGGAGAAACACTGCATGTGGAGAGGACCACGGTTGCGATCCGCGGGATGAGTGACGGATGGGGACTTGGGAATGATGGGAGGAGAGGAGATACCCAAGTGGGCAAAGGAGGCGATGTGAGAATAACTCAGGTAAGAGCCACCCTTGTTGTCCTGGTTGTTACCCTTGTTTTTCCTACCACGGCACTGGTTCTTCTTCTTCTTGTCATCGTTAGACGAAATGTTGGAGTTGTTGTTAGATGATGATGAAGATGAAGAGGTCTGTTGGAATTTAGGGTCTTTGTCCTTCTTCTTGACAGAAGAGATGCAAGTGGCGAGAGGAGCTGGTTTACGAGCTTCATAGTGATTGTCAATCGTCTCGCGAGCAACACTGAATGTGAGCTGAGCAGGAGATCGATCCTGTGTTGCGAATTCTCGGGCAGTAGACCATGTGGGAGGAATGGAGTTGAGGAGGAGGATGGCTTTAATGAGATCAAGAAGTTTGATATCAGATTCGGCAAGCTGATCGAAGAGGAGTTTGAGACGAGCAATTTCAGGGACGGGGTTACCACCAGATAGACGGAATTCCATGATGGACTTGAAATCAGCCCACACAGAGATGGCATTGTGCTGACCAAAACGTGCTTGAATAGCGTCCCAAGCACCATTGGCATTGTCCTTGTTTTCGTCGATAACTGTCTGAACAGTGATGGTGGTTGTCGCGCGTAATGAACCCATTGCTTTGTTCTCGTTCTTCTTCCAATGACAATATTCCTTCTCATACTGAATAACTTCTTTTTCCCACTTCTCTACATCCTTCTTCCATTGCTCAACATCTAGTTTCCATTGCTCCACTCGCTGCTCATGGGCACGCATAGTGGTGGAAGGGTGTCACAATTCCCACTATTTTTCCCAACAAGCGCCCAAACCCACATTGAGCGCTAAGCCATCATCTCGACTCACCTCACTTCCCCAAATATCTGACTCAACTCCATGACTCAAATGGGCCGACTCATAATCATCCATCACAACTCAGCGGCCCGGCTCACACTCCCAGAACCATCCATCCCTGACTCCTCTCCACCGACTCATACGGACACTTGATGACTCATTCTAGTCTGTAACCCAGTATAAAAGACTTACGTTGTACAGTACGATTCCTTAGCTTAACCACTTGGTCAATCCATAGTGAACACAGCAGAACAGACTTGATTGAGTGACTTGAGGGGCAACTGTGGTCGCCTTCCTGACACTTAGTTAAGCTCTTTTACCCTCACCTCACTCTCAAATCAAGAAACCCCGAACGACGACCATACTGGCGTCCCAGAACCTCCAGATTGAGTTAACCAGAACCCCTCAGACCCCGGGAATACTTCTACCCAACCCGATTCACCAGACCCGACGAAAGAACAAACCTCAGACTCGAATCCTTTGTCTGGAAGACCGTATCAGAAAACCCCCAATACTTGCACAACAAGTGGTTGCGCCTACACCACGCCATCTGGTGGAACGAAGCACCGACGTACGACACACATCACAGCGAATACGTCCTCATCCAGGTCGTCCACAACCTCGAGGAAGACTGCATCAAAATCCACATCTCGAAGAAAGTACCCATCACCCAGTTCCACGTAACAGACCAAAACCTCGTTTACGGCCGAGTAGTTGCTGAAGACGATTTCCCCCGAAGAACCAATCACCTCGAGAACTACAACACCCACATCTATATTGCCTACTAAATGTTGCCCACCATTGAGGACCTCCCACCCCTCGACTTGAAAGACCCTTCTCGAGTAGGGACCCCAGCAGGAAGGGCATCGACACCAATCACCCTACCTGAACGAATCAAACTCATCAACAGACACTATTACCTGTGTCAAGAAGGACCCAGAGGATTAGGCATAAAAGTATATTGGATATACAGTGGCAAAACAGACAAACACCGGTGGGCATACTTCGCGAAGAACAACAGAACCGTACTCCTCGACAAAGGGATATTAGACAGATCACTACCCCTCACTATCCCATACGACCCACGAACAATAGCAGAAGGAGATACTATTGAAATCAAAGACCCCGCACCAGAAGGAACACCCGCCAGTCCATCCAACATGTCATCAACGAAGACGGAGACAAAGATAGAAACAAAAACGGAAACCCAGAAGGGGAAGGGACAAGTTGCAGCCAGAGGAGATGAACCACCGCGTCCCGGTACACCACCAGATGATCTGGGTGGGTCGGATGGTGAGCAGGGCAGCGATAGCTGGAGGTCTGCCAGCATTAAGGAACCCCCCAGCTTCAAAGAAAGGGGAAGGAAACCAGACGTATTCACTGGAGAAAGGGAGAAGTAGAAGACTTTCTGATGGAATTTGGAAGATACCTCCGTCTCAACGAGGCAATCTATCCGAGCACATCCAACAAAATCGACCTCCTTTTGTCGTTTATCAAACATGTTTGGGCACGTCACCGAAGCAAAGAGATAGAAGATGACTACGCAAATAAAAACTTTGATGAATGGAGATGGAAAACTTGGGGAGACCTTCGCCGCTGGCTCAGAGAGGATTTTGAACCTCACGACCAGGAAGGAACAGCAGAACAAAAGCTAGATTCCCTTCAACAAACAGGAGATTTGGTGGACATCAACGAGTTCAATAAAGCCTTCAACGAATTAGCCGGAGACTCAGAACACAACGATGCCGGTCTCAAGTTGTTCTACAAGCAGGGTATTAACCCAGCTTTGAAGGCTACCATCGATAGGTTCGAAGTGATACCCACGACCTTGGAAGGATGGCAAAAGGCAGCCGTAAAAAAATACAACGACTGGGTACGCTCGAAGGCTGAGGAAAAGGCATGGGGACGTCAAAAGCTGACAACCACCAACAGTACCACTACCACCACAACGATCAGAGCCGCCAATACCTTGAACAGCCAACAAACTAGAAACACGACGTCCACGCCTGGAGGGAGACTTACTCCAGAAGAAGACGCAACGTACATGAGGGAAGGACGATGCTTTGACTGCGGGCAAAAGGGTCACATGCGCAATTCACCAGATTGCTCAAAGAAAAAAGCGTCGACTCCAGCTGCCTCTACTTCTGGGAACTGGCGACAGACCACCACCCAAAACGTCCGGGCAACCACAGCATCTGCCCCGACTGCCAGTCCCACTTCTGATCCCCCTGCCTCGACCACGCCGACTACCACAGACGATGCCATCTCTGTTGCTGCCAGAGCACTTGCTGCCCTTACTCCTGAACAACATGCCGCCCTAGCCTCTGTTTTCTCAAAGAAGGATTTTTGACTCACTCCCCTGCCGCGTTGCCAGGTGGAATTGTAAATACACATATCAGTAACTTGCCCGATCAATACACGCCCTTGATCACTACAAAACCGAGTGAAATAAGGATTCCGTCACTCACACGGAATGAACGAACTCCATCAATCGTTGTTTGAATAGAATTTATTGGAAAAGTTACAGGACAAAAAGTCAACGCGAAGGCCCTTCTTGACAGCGGAGCAGAAGGGATCTTCATTAACACTCAATTCGCAAGAGAAAACGCTTTTACTCTTACGAGACTACCGGAAGTAATTCCCATCAGAAACGTTGACGGCAGTGCAAATACTCTGGGTTGGATCACACATTCCACCAGACAACGAACCCGAATACATTCAGGAGATCGGAATTCACACCAACCGAACTGGCCGAATTCTATATCGCTGATATCAGAGACAGCGACGTGATCCTAGGAACTGACTGGCTAAAGAAACATAACCCCGAAATCAACTGGAACAAGGAACTCGTCGAAATGACAAGATGCCCCCCTGATTG
>JANHQD010003186.1:877-26301 GCA_024721195.1 Marasmius sp. AFHP31
GTTGACTATATCGGTGACGAGGGGTAAGGGGTAACGGTTCTTGATCGTGTATTCGTTGAGTTTCCGGTAGTCCTGGACGAAGCGAAGTTTGCCATCCTTCTTTTTGACAAAGAAGACTGGGGAAGCTAGAGGGGATTTGGATGGGCGGATGTAACCTTTACGCTGGTTATCTTCAAGGAACTTATCGAGTTCTTCCTGTTCGTTGATCGAGAGTGGGTAAACCTTGGTTTTCATCGTCTGAGGGGCTCCCGGTACGAGTTCGATGGCGTGGTCCCAGGGCTTGTGAGCTGGCAGGCGTTCTGACTCCTCTTCCGAGAATACTTTCCTGGCCCCCCGGTACTCTGGGGGAACCATCTCCTCGAATGACTGTTTCGGTTTACTCTTACTGGCCTCCTCTGCGGTCTGTTGTGAGTAGGTGTATCCAGCCGCGATCCACAAGTCGTCGTGGCAGTCTTCCAAGATACCCTTTTTCACTAGGGCTCTGCGCGTCGTACGATTTGCCCTGACGTGATAGAGAGGTGGACTGCCTTCGGGATCTGCAGGGGGCTCTTCAATGACGGATGCATGGATGGATTCGATAACCGAGTCAGAAAGAGGTGGGTTACCCGTGCCTGCCCACCAGTCTTCGTCCTCTACTTCCTCAATCGTCACTTTAGGCTTGGGCACTGAAACTCGTCCCTTCTCCCAGTCTACCTGTGGGTTGGTCTTCCGTAACCAAGGAAGCCCCAAGATAACGTTCTCTCCTCCCAGTTCCGTAACCAAAAAGTCTGTCCAGGTCTCCGTGCCATCTACGGTAAGTCCAAGTCGAGCAAAATGCGTGATACTTCCAGCCTGATTGAGGGTTCCGTCAATGTTGTGAACGCGGATAGGGTGTCGCAGCGGCGAAGGCGGACACCCGCTTTAAAAATCCTTTTGACCCATGAGCTGCTGGATCATCGCATTCTGCTGATTGAGCGAGTCTTGGAGGGCGGTGATACGAGCCACAGCGTCGGAACTGGGGGTATAGGAGGCGGAGACTTGGGTCGGGGTGGTGGAAGCAATGGTGGCGGTAGGAGCAGGTGGAGAGGCGCCGATATTGACTGTCTCCCCTGGGAACAGGGTGAAGGGGACCGCCGAGTTGATCCTGGCAACCCTGGCGGGCCTTAGACCTAAGCCTGGCATGCGCCCAAGGAATTTGTCCTGGCATACGGACGTGCGATGTCCGAAGCGTTTGCAGTGATGACACTGCTCCTGACCATGATTCCCTTGAGCCTTGGTGTGGTCTGTCGCACCGCAGCCATAGCAACGGTTGCGCATGGCCCTCATGAAATCCTCGCGGGTCTTGCCATTACCCCCAACGGGGTTGTTCTGGTTGGCATGAGTGGGGACAGTGGCACTGATGGTGGTGGTGTAGGTCTCGGTGCGTTTCCGAGTACTAAACCCTTCTGCTTCTAGGGCTCTTTCAGCCCTGCATGAACGATCTTCCAAATCATCCAAGTCCTTTGGGTCTCCCTGGGCTAGGTCCATCGTCACAAGGAGTTTCTTTACCTCCGGGTTGAGTCCACTTCGAAAGCGGATCATGAGGTCAGCGTCGGAGAGGCCTGTCTTGGCCCCTGCATCCCGGAAGTCCTGGCTGTAGACGGTGACCGCCTTGTTACCCTGCTTCATGTGTTCCAACTCCCAAATGGCGTCCACTTTTTCGTTGGTGGCGCCGAACCGGACCTTGAACTGCCTTTCGAAGACCTCCCATTTTCCTTCAAAGGGAAATTGGACGGTCGCATCGGTCATGGACTCGTTGGCTTGCTTTAGGTAGTTGGCCGCCCAGCGACCAGCTTTTCCGCCTTCGCAGAAGGACAACGCAGACTGGATAGTTTTCCTGTTGTCCAGTTTCCCAACATCTTCGGCAGTAACACCTGCCCCCTCTTTTATCCTCAGTGCCTTCTGTTCCGAGGCCCAGTTCCTGAACATAGGTAGGAACCTAGCGACGTCGTCTGCATCGCCTTTGAAGACGGCGGGCTTCGCAATGACAGCACCTTCATCTTTATTGGCTTTGAAGGCGTCCTTGATAGCATCTAGCTGGGCCTGCTGGGACTGTTGTTGCTCGACGAGACGGTTAAGGAGGGTTTCGAGGGTGGCGTTGGCGGTAGATTGAGTAGACATACTGGAAATAGTGGAAGTAGTGGTGTGGGAATCGGTGGTGTCGGCTGGGGACGGAGATCGGTGTGAAAGAACAGAGAGAGGTCGTGGAGTGGCTGGTCCAGAACCTACAGGAGTGGATGGTGCAGCAAACGGTAAGGCAGCGGAGACCGTGAGATCGGTTTCTGGTTCAGGAGCAGGAGTAGGACTGGGGAACGGTAATGGGACTAGTTGTGATCCGTCGTCGAACTGTCGAGCTTTGGGGATCGAATTCAAAGGGTCGGCGTGCGGGCAGGTGTGGAGTTCACAAAGTCTCCAGTTGCGGTTTTCAGGGTGACGGTGCCAGTGATGTTGGTCTGCGGGATCAACTGCGTGAACGAGATTCGAACAAGGTTTGGAAGCCGTGATGATCTTGCAAGGACAACCCTACCACTGGTTAGGCTGTCAGTGCAATAAGGATCTTGACCTAATGTCCTAAAGCGCTAGACACTAAGACTTCAGGACGATGGCAGAAGTTGACTAGCGGAGATGATGACGGAGATAACAGAGACAGCGAGCAGAGAGCAAGAACAAGTAGAGGAACTGGTCCCAATAACAAGTTAAATATATTGCAGATAGAGAGAAACGGAGTTAACTACTCACCTGGTCCCAATGACAAGAGGTCAAGATGAGGGACCAGGTGTAAACTACCTAGCTTATATACCAGAATATGAGTCGCGCAAGAATAAAGAAAGATAATAGGGAACAAGGGGAGAACAAGAGTAGTCCAGGTATAGAACAAGAACGAGTAACTGTTGTATGTAAAAGAACAAAGAGAACAATGGAAACAATAGATGGGATCAGTTGTGAAAATGATGTGAAAGAACAAGGATGTAGGAGGAAATGATGTGAAACAGGGAAATGGGCATATGGTAGGCATCAATGTAACAAATGGGTGTTAAAATGGGAATGGGCGCTAAGAAAGGAAAAGATAGGGCGAAAAGCAGCACTTCATGAGAGTGATGGTATGTCTTCCTTTCCTCTCTCTCACGCCACGTCTGTTAACCTTAGAACAGCAGGTGTCATTGGCCACCTTGAATACCTCCACTAACAAGCTGACTCAACTGATCAGCCATCTGGATTTGGAGGCCACCCTCGGGACCACACCCAGGCCCTCTCAAACTGACAAGGGTTCCTCATAAGCATACGACATCTTCTCCAAATGCAGTGATTATGGCCCATCCCCCTAACACCATTGCCAGCACACCATCCTGTTCAATACAACCTGCTCTTGTGACAACAAAGCCACTTGGACCACCCCCTTCATCTGCCCTCCCAAGTCCACACCTATGGCTCATGCATGCCATCTTTGTTTGCCTTTGGATAGACAAGCTTAAGAAACTTAATGAGCCTGGCGCTTTGGATGGTTAAAGCCTGGTAGAGTAACCCGAGAACGCCTTCAAGACACCTACAACAATCCGTTTTCGGAAATGAATTCCTCCAGGAACTTCCCAAGCCTCTGACGACTTTCACATCAACCTCCAGCTCTCGCTCTCGTGTTCCAAATGGTGAATTAAACCGCTTGTTCGAGTTTAGTGGGATCGTCCTCAAAACTCCTGTCAAGAAGGCACAGGAACAAGACCCTCCTCCTTCATGATTTCGAGGCCTGTTGACTGCAAACTCGGAGGTGTATGCCTCTGTGCCGCCAGGCTGTTCCTCGTCCACGAGTGAACTCAGATTCGAGTACCAAACGCCGAACAAGGAACAAGGTCCAGTCTATCATTTGATACCACCACTCACGCTACAAGACGGGGATCAGTCTCACTGGCTTTGACTCTTCCGATCAACGCCAAAGTTTCTACCTCCCAGCGCCTACAACTCGAGCTTACATGCACACTCGCGTCAGCAATCTACATACAGCTTCGCATCAATCTTGTCACACGAACATGTTCTCATGTTTTATTCTGAAATGCTTGGTCCTTACTGTATGTATGTAGTTTATACTGTAATTTGTCGTGTAAGAATCAATCGGAGCTTCTCCTAGAACCAATTTTGAGCTCCTCGTGCCTCTGGGAGCAAGAAACCGTCGAGAAAATAGCAAAAAATAAAAAAATAAAAAAATTTGGGCGGTTTGAACCGGTTGACCGCGGTTCAAACCGGGCCGAACCCGGTTTTTGGCCTCGGTTTGGCGGAACTGGCAATACGTCACGGTTTGGTTTGGTTTGAACCCGAACGGCAAAACCCACGTTCAACCCAGTTAGTGATGTGCGGGCTCAGGCTTGAGCCCTGAGAAGCCCCAGCCCAGCCCGGGGCTTGAAAAGCCCAGCCCAGCCCTGGCAGAGGGCTTTGGAAGGCTTAGGGCTCGGGCTCGAGGTTTTGTAAGCCCAAGCCCTGGGCTCAGGCCCTCCCCCTCTCCCCCTAGTGAAAACTGGATATGTGTCGGGTAATCCATCCTTTTGAGTGTTGACAACTCCTAGGATTGATGATGAATAGCCCATTCAATTCTTTGCTGAGGTTAGAACGGACTAATCATTGTCTTCTCATCATCAAGTTGGAGAGTTGCACAATGAATTCCTTGGTAATGGTCAAATATGCGGATTGCGAATCAGTAGGAAGGTTTAAGGACTGGATGGGATATTATCTGACATCCTCACTTCGGCATGTAGTGACGATATATGTGGGAACTCAAGCCCTGGAGCAAGCCCAAGCCCTAGGGCTTTGACCTTGGGCTTAGGCTCAGGGCTCGGGCTTTAATTCTAATGAGCCTAAGCCCTCAAAGCCGAGCCCAAGCCTGAGGCTTTGAGCCAAGCCCGAGCCCGCGCAACACTAAACCCAGTTGTTGGCAACACTAGTTCATACAAATTCCCAATTCTGTATGAACCGGTCACCGGTCACAGGCCATTCGAATTGATCGAAATAGGTCAGTACGTCAGACGTTGACCTTCCTGCTGTGCCAGAATCCGTCCATCCGAGCGGGAGTTTGAGTGATGTTGAACCGTCGAGGAGATTTCCCCACCCGATCCAAAATTACTACCATGGCGCCGACGCCTCAGTCATCGGTTCTGTCGGACACCAATCATCGGATGTATCGATAGAGACAATGTATTTCTGAAAGAACACTTGAGTTTAGGTTGTCATGTGAAGGGGTTATACCGTTACCAAGTGAGATGATGGGAGGTGACGGGGTTCAATCAAGCCCAAAGACATTGATGAATGCTATGATACTATCCCTGCAATAACAGTCGTCTGGTTATACTTATATCAAGAATGGGTGTGCCTGTGAGGTCTGGGAGATGTAACAATCATTGCGCTGTGCGTTTCTCATCAGCAGCTACTCTTTCCCCCCTACCCTCACTATCTTGTTTAATGCTCAAGAAAATACTGTGCGTAGATTGCACATGGAAGTGCCCTGGTTCATACTGACGATGAACAGGTTTCTTCCACTTATAGCTCGACTGTGCACATGCTTCCAAATTGATGCTCCGCCCACAGCAGTTGTCGGTGTTCCTGTAAACGCAACATGGAGGCAGGAGACGGCCATTGGTCTTGTTAATCAAATAAACCTGGTTCAAGACGGCCATGATAACTTCTCTGAGATCGTCTTAGATGGCGCGGAGCTACGCAAGCCGTCTGGTCTTGTTACTTTTACCCTTCCGGAACCCGGGTGAGATGCAGCACTGTATTGATCTGGTCTCATTCTAACCAGATTCCTAGAATATTCCGACTGGAAGGCGTGATCTTGGATGAGAGCATGTTAGAATCTTCTTTTATCCAACAATCTGCAGAAAACGTCTGATGTCGTGACCGAGGGCCAATATCGCGGAGAAGTTTGGGTTCAACGCAAAATCGAGCGACATAAAAGCCGAGTGAGCTAACATTGATGTTCTTTACTCTGAGGATTATTCTGAGTCAGGCTCAAAGTCTAAGCTCGGCTTCGCCTCCAACAGCTACAACAGACCCTGGGCCTACAGCGACGCAAAGGTGAGAGCTATCTTACGCTACACCGCCAACCCGCCTTCAGCTGAGCCCCACCTGCAGTCTTCCCGTGTCCTATGGGAACAATACAGCGGGAACGGGTACCCGTTCCAGCTGAAAGTCATTGTTACTTGTACTTAGAAATCATAATGAATTCAGCTTGGACTGTGGGCCCGGGGGTCAAAAGGCGACTATAACAATGGAATTCAGGACGAAAGGACAATGAAAGTCAATGAATTAACAAGCTGTTTATCTCCGTGAGTGAACGATAGGTGACGCTAAGTCTGTCAGACAATAATGCATTGTGAAATCAACCAGCCACTCGAAGGCCAGTGGGCGGGGTTTCCACCAGGCTGCCAGCCGTCAAAACAAAAACCCAATGAGTGGATTTGCACGAACGACACGTCGGGTCGCATGGCCCTCTTCGTGACGGATACCCGTATGAGCTGTTGCTACAGAAATAGGGGAATCCCCACCGAGATTTTTGCAGAAACTTCACCGGATTGTCACTTGGGTACGAAAGGACACGTCTCGAGGCAAACGGGGGAATTTAATGGAAAAGAGCTCGTGTCAATTCGAATAAAAACAGGTATATATACACATAGATGCCCTATCATACACACTCTACTCGCATACCCAATATATATCACGTTCACGGACACAAATTGACCTCCGTATCGGGCTTTTCACGCAGCGGGACTCAGGGACGAGCTAGCGTCATCTGGCGACTCCGCATCGGCGGTGCTACGGTTTGCGAAGGTATTGTTGATCAGGTCGTCACAACGCTGCTGGAAGTCTGTGCCGATAGTGGGGATTGTGTATCCATTGTCGGTACCATATGTCCTCCGGTCGAGGGTGAGCTGCTTCTCGAAGGCCCTGCTTGCGGTCGTCAATGGGCTAGGACCATTAGAAGAAGAAATAATCACGTACTTGCGGACTTTCCTCTCATCGTTGTCTGCCGCCTGATACAGCTTCACAAGTTGAGTATCGAGGCTATTCCAGAAATGATCGCTGGAGTCGGCAATCCAGATCGCACGCTAGAACCAACTATCAGTGAAATGGAGACCAAAGAAATATGAATGAAAGACTTACCATGAGAGCAATCCGGGCACAAAGGGGAGCAGAGGCGGTCAGTCGCGTTTTCGAAACAAGTTGCTGGGTCAAGTCATAGATGTTCTGGGCCTTCGATGATGGCATACGGTCATACTCCGTCTTCCCATTCTTTTTTGACGATTGATTAACGCTATTGCGAAGCTGACGTTGCGGTAAAAAGTCAGGAGACAATATAGCATGAAGATTATGAGTTGAACGCACGGCTTTCTTGATCGAGGACCGGACCTGAGTCAAAGCTGACTCAACTTGAGTTGTGACTTTCCCCCAATTGGCTGCATTGTTCTCGATACCAGGAGGAAGGTCGAATCGAAGCCGTTTGAGTATATCCTGATATTAATGGGTGAGTATTGGTAGAGTTGAATATATATATGTATGTGGGTACTCACGGTGAGATGTTCTTTTGGAGCCGCACCTTTGTAGGTACGAAGTGAGGTCGACAGCAAGACTCCCCAGGCATATGCATCAATGTTGGTCTGCCGAGAGAATATCATCAGCAAGGACACGACTTATCAGGCATCCAACAACATACCTTCAAATCCTTTGTTACAGTGTAAGGTGGTTGTACGGTGACAATGTTCTCGACCATATTCTGCACAGCAAGAACTTCCACATATAGCTTGGCACGTTGAACTGCCTCCGAGTCCCGCACAAACTTCTCGATATCAGGTAGCTGCTCAGGCCGAAGCTTCTTCTTGGCGGCATAGCGAAGAATCTTCTCCGTGACATTGCGAGTGCGACCGATATTGGCTGCAACAGGAGTTCTCCCAGCATCGGCAGGTTGAGTTTCTTCATCATCTTGACCACTATCAGAATCGTGACCATCGGTTCGCTTTCGTTTCCGGGGGGGGCCAGGGGATGGTTCGATAGGAGAGCTTGGGGCATGCATAGCGGCTGTCAAGTAGCTGAATGGATCCTCAGAATCGTGCTCGGGGGTAGGTGGCGATGGAGAAGTTGACATGTCGGGCAATTGTAAAAGCGAGCAGCACAGGCCGCAGCCAAAAAACGAGCCCGCGAGGAGGAGGCGGATGGGGACTCAGACTGAGATCTCTCACTTTGACTCCGGGTAGATGACACGGAGAGGCCCGCTGGGAAGCGTTGAAACACTATATGCACTTGTACCTATCGAGTATACATGTTATACTGCGGATCCCCATCCGACAATTCGTGACATACACGTCTGTGAGTGCGGCTGGAACACCGATAGTGGCATCCTGGTCAGCGCCCGGTCTTTCCTCAGGGAGCTTGGTACCATGTCAGCTAGACGTTACCTGAAACAATGAGCGGATGACCGCCGACTTCATCTCCTGAAGGTTCAGGTAGACAATGAGTGGCATAGACTATTGTCTACCATGTCTAATTGTTCAGTCGGTAGGAAGATGGCTTTATTGTGGCGTTCACATGTCGCTTTTGCCGTCACACGGCTGAAACTACCAGATAGCGGCGGCATGCGAGCGGGTTGGCGGTGTAGCTATTCACATACTGATATCGAGTAAGTGTATTGTCATCGCCCTCGTCATTGGTATCGACGTCGACGTCATCAACGCCGAGCCCTAATCCGACCTCCACCAAAAACCGTTCCTCATCCAGCCCTACGTATGTAAAACGTGTCCGCCCCCAGCTGAAACAACCTGAAGTATACCATCCACAGTAAAAAAGCAATACCGACGACACAGCGCAGCCAAAGAGTGAATATTGGGTTGATTGTGGGAGCCGTACTAGGATCACTCGTGGGTCTGTGCCTCATAGGAGTGACTTGGAGACTCAGAAAAATGAGGAAGAACCAAATTTTGGTGGATACCGAGAGTAGATCACCAAGCGACGGGGACACGCACATAACCCCCTACCCTCCTCCCGGAGTGATCGAGGTCACAGAGAATCAAACTCATCCGCGGAAGGACCGAGGCCTGTTCAACGGCGAAATTGGTACCGATATCGAGAACAGGGAGAATGAGAAACCCCCAGAGGACATCTCACAGATCGAGCAGTCACGAGAAATCACAGATTCACAAGAGAATGAAAATGCCGCAGGTCAGATAACGGAACCACCGAGAGGAGCAATCTTCCGACATACAGATAGTGGTTGGAGGCTAGCGTTCCAGAGAGCTACCTCTGAGCCATCTGACGCTGAAAGTAGAAGTGTGTTCGAGATGCCTCCTACTTATTCGGAGGCTGGTTGAAGTCGCTGCCTCGGGACATGCTGGAGATTAGTACTCGGAGTGATGTGATTATTTGATTATGATGGGTAGCGAAGCCAACTGAGAGAGGTATGAGATAGAACATGGCATGAGTCTTGGTGTCATGACCGTACGAGGACGTATAAATCAGGGTATCAATCAGCTTAGCTCACAAGATAACACGGCTTTCTTAACCTGCACTGTGTCATACCACCACAACAGATCCTGCCGAGGCAGCGACGCCTAATCTTCGTATCCAGATCGTTGTAAAGGTCATTTATGATGTTCTTACCTTGTACTATTCGTCCGAGGATCATGACAGAATGATCCTGAAACTGCATGATCTTTAGAATCTACTGATATCTAAAGGTTCCCGAAACTGACACATTTGTCACCTGAGTGAGAAACCGGCTTGTTGGCGTTCTGAGGAAGCCACCGACCAGGAAGAGCTACCATTCCCAGGTAATCTTCCACCACAGTACATCCTAATGGTGAGCTTGTTTCTGGGATGGTGGTTCTTTGTGGATACACGCCGTGGCTGCCTAAGTATGTAACGACATGTACGGTATCCACACGCCAGCAGTTCCTAGTAGGACTACTCTGTGTATTCATCTATCCATCCATCCACCCATCCATCCATCTATCTATCGGGCCATTCGAGTTCAAGTTGAGTTTCCACCGTGAGTGTTGTATCTGTTATTTGTCGTGAGCCACAGCAGCAGTAAGCTAGCCAATCTCGTACTATGATCGAGCATCTCAGTGTATAGCCCAAAAGTACCAATAAGACTACAATGACATCGACCACGACACTAGCATCAATCACATCTTAACCTTCTGGATCAAGCGGTCAGCAGAGCGTGTCTCGGACGCTCAGTCCCCACTCCAACTAACAACCGATGGCGCCTTGGGTTCCCGCAATGGACTAGCACATGCTGCGTGGGTCACAAGAAATTTCCTGGGATTCCTCCCGTCGGCTTTACTAGTGGGCTTTGTTTGGTAGCTCTCGAAGAGAAAGAGAAAGGCTAGCGCCGATATTTCATCGTGGCCTTTATCGCTCACCATTTCCTATCCCCGGCAACCTCGGCAATGGGGAAGCTCCACCCCACTTTTGAACGAAACACAAGTCCGTTGATCAGACTATCGACGTAAATGATATTCGTGAACTCGAGTAGCGTAAGGATATAGATGCACGGAGAGACAAAGCGGTTCTGACACCACCAGCCACCGTAGACGAAGATCCTACCGTAGAACACCAGGAATTATAAGTACTGAGAGTCGGGGGAGGCGGGCATTTGAAAGACGCTCGCAACCATCTGACACGAGAAGTGAAAGCTTGTTGAAGATGCCGCCAAGTTGTTCAGAGGCAGGCTGAAAGTTCTGGTCTTCCCCCAGGTGTTTGCAAGGGTAGAACCATGGTTTAGATTCGCCGTGAAAAGTTTATTTGAATGAAATATACGAGTAGAGGGATGTGCCACGAACATGATAAGAGAAAGAACAATGGAATGTGGTGACGGCATCATCCCCCAAGAATTCGGCGGCTAGGAAGATGATTGGCGTGGGGCGAAATAACAGATTTCGACTGATGTACCGTTCTTCCTTGGGCTCCTGGGGTTCCAAGTGAAAATGGTAGTCACAGCATAACAGCGCATAACGTACCTTTCTATTTCATACACTAATCAGCCTAACGCCTCTGTATCTCCTTCTCTCTACTGAATCCCGTATCGCCTGTTGTCCGTTTTGTCATGCCGAAAACAAGGGTTCGTAACTCGAAGAAGCGGCAGTGGAACCCAAGGCTCGGGCCAAGGCTCTGTTGAGTACCCGCACCTAGCTGAGGCGAGATCGTGAGTGCGCTTGGTTGATGGCGCAGAGATCGGAAGGTCCGAAGTCTTGAAAGCGAGTACTGATGTTAACAAAGATCGAAGGTCGTCGATGAGGCTCATTTGAACGTGTTCAATGCTGGAGTTTCGAGACGTTTCTGCCAACGGTGGGGGTCGTCGTAGAGATCAGTCGTCGGCCGACATACAAATCAGAGCCCTTCACACACCTCAGTCGAACTCTCCCTACTATTCTAGGGAAAAGCATTCCCAAAGCATTCCCAGTGCCGGCCGTGTTCTTCCGATCGATAGCCATCATTGCAGTCGCAGTGGAATGGAAGATGCCCGATGAGGGCCAAAACATTTGTAAGCTGTTATGAATTGGGGGACGATTGGCAATTTAACTGAGTCGTAATTCATGAGAGATTGGAGGGATTAAGAGCGGTGTTGTACTGAGATCGGCTTTGAAAAAACGTCGCTTGTTTGTACGTGCTTGCCATCTTCCCACAGAAGCCGTCTATTCCCACGATCAATCGTCAAGGCAATATCTTTGCTCTCCAACGACCGCGTACAGCATATCGACGAGACGATGGTTGTTTAACACCCTGTGCGTCAAGCAGCCGCCCAGATATTCAAAAAGATGGTTCGGTACACTGCAGAAACCATCTCCTCTTTCCCGCCTGCATCCTATGCTTCGATTTGTCCTGTGTGTATAACCCGTTTGCAAAGTCTATGCATTGTGCTCACCATTTTTAGGTTTCTCCTCTTTGCACCTCGGCTTCTTGTTTGCTTCAGAGTGGAGACTCCCGCTACTATTACCGTTGGTGTGCCTGCCACTGCGTCATGGCACCGCGGCCCGCACGATGTTGGGGTACAATTGAACCTAGTACGGGATTCCCAACCACAAGCCACCTGGGCGGTGTTGAACGACTCTGAGCTACCACGAACCAATGGTCCGGTAATTTTCATCGTGAGGGAGGCCGGGTAAAACTTCCTCACCGAATCATTGACTTCCACAAATGCTAACGTTTGACCTGGCAGGGATTATCGCCTGGAAGGTTTGCGTGAGAGTGGAGTGGGGGAACATATTGTAGGTTAATTCTTGAATGGATCATTCATATCATCTAAAAAAGTTGCGGTACCACAGGGGACCTCGAAATCAATTCATGCAATTGTGGAACCTGCGTGGGTATTCAATCCGAGATATCACTATTAGCTCACTAGAATTCCATAGTAGAGAAAGCCAAACATCACACACCCAAAAAGCGAATACTGGATTGATTGTGGGAAGCACAATAGGATCACTAACGGCTCTGTGCCTCATAGGAGTGATATGGAGACTCATACAAAGAAGGAAGAACCAAATAACGAACACCAAGAGTCGATCATTCAACGACGGGGACCCACACATAATCCCCTACCCTCCTCCTGGAGCAATCGAAGTTGTGGCAAACCGAGGGCGGCTGTGGAAGAACCGAGGCTCGTTCAATGGTCCCAATGTTCTCAACTTGTCGACTCCTGACGTAGGCGGTACCGATATCGAGAACGGGGAAAGCGAGAAACCACAAGAGGGGATCCCACAGATCGAGCCGCCAAGAGAGACCATAGTTGCACGAGAGAACAAAAACGCCGCCGGGCAGATAACGGAATCGCCGGGAGGAGGAATCTTCCGACATACGGATAGCGGTTGGAGGCTAGCTTTGCAGAGAGCTGCCTCTCAATCATCCGAAACTGGAAGTAGAAGTGTGTTCGAAATGCCCCCTACTTATTCGGAGGCTGGTTGAAGTTTTAAACTCGGGAGATGCTGTTGATCAGTACTTCGGACGCGATGTGATTAGCTTATTGTGATCAATATTGAAACTGAATCGGGTTACAACGAGCATGAGCAAAAATTGTACTGATGAGGGAGCTACGAGACAAAAATAGCGTTAATTCAGACCCATACCAAGACCTACACGGGTTATTCTAGTCAATCGAGAGTATTTGTGTCGAGCGCGAGAAGTTCAGGATGCTTTCGGCTCTGGTAGCAACGCCAGCATTCAACGAGATGATTCCTCCTCAAGTTCCTTCAGGTTACTAAACTAACGAGAGTGAAAGCATAGGTTTGAAAACCAAAGAATAGAATACTCACAGGATAGCCTGGACCGTACGTTCAATGGCTCAAATCTAGCGTTCACTAATTCCTTGAGCAGACCCGCTCCAGAATTTGAGGCAAAATAGACAACGAGTTGGACGCCGGATCGTCTGCTGCTCAGCACAGGGGAATTTGGATTTTGCCATCACAACTTCGTGCTCAATCTCAAGCGCTTTTACATAGCGTATGACTGAACCTGACCATTTCCTTGTCCGACTTCCCAATTTATGGATAACTAACACAAGTCGGCGTATTTGATGCCGTGTCGCAACCTTCTCGCCGACGCGTTTATCGTTACCGATAGAGTCGTCATCACTGCTTTGAAGCTTCATCTATGCGAGACGTGCGCTTGTGGAGATCAACTCGCCCACCAAATGTTGAAATGGATTTCTCGGCAATCGGAGGAGTTTTTGTGAGAACCTTCGGAATAGGCCTGACTGCGAGTCGACCGTGTTGGGGCTGTCAATCAGAGCTCGAGCCAGGTCCAAGAAAAGCTTCTCTGATATTCCCCGCAGTAATCGTACACCATTGCGTTCAATGCGAACGCCTCGACACGGAGACAGAGATTTTATCCACGTTACTTGGTCATTGATAGACTGGCACCGTGCGATTAGACCTGGAACGTCGCGCCTCCGTAATATCAACCACGGATAACAAAGGCACTTCTTCAGCCGTATGGAACCTGATCGCGCTCAAATCCATGTCAGGTTCTCTCGTACCCGACTGTGCACCAGCGATACGAATTTGCAAGACAGCATGGCTTGTCAGGATTGAATGAAGAACCCGCTCGAAGCTGTTGCAAAACCTCTGTAAGTCCGAGATCGGTAGCCGAAATGTCGCGACAGGATCTCACGCCGACAGAAGATGAACAAGATCATTCTGATAGATTGTGGTGTCATTAATCTGAGTCTCAATGGGAGGAAAGGGTGAACTCACTGGCAGAAGTAGAATCACAATGACGTTGACCAAAGATACGACTGAAAGAAACATCAGTCAAGAGCGTGTTTCCTGTGAAGACAAAGAAGTATTTACGGAAGATGAGGGCAAAGTAAAGGGCTCCTGAAGAGCAAGTCAGTGAATGACAGAATGCAAACTACGCGTGAACTTGCCGTCGCGATAAATGACTTTAGTGAGCTCCGTATAACCACCCGCGCGATCTTTCCCGAGGTCAATCGATATAAGCTCGTTCAGCAAAAATACATATAGCGTACTCACAGGCTCTGATCCCCGGAATCATCATCATTAGGAAGGTTCCTAGCCGCACAATTACCCTTCAGAACGAGTTCGCTGAAAATGATTTTGTGTACAACTTACCAGTGTCGTAAATTACCATTATGACCCAACTGATGTACAGCAGATTATTTCCTCCCACGACGAAGCAGCCTTTATCGACGTTGAAAGCAGATGGAGGTCTCCCGACTGTTATAGCATTAAGCACAATGAAATTGAAGAAGGAACAGAGGGAAAAGCTTACATTCCATATCAGCAAGCCACCGACTAAGGAAAATGTATGCAGGTATCCAGCAAAAAGCGAAGAAAGCTACGAGGATATAGAGAAATGGCCTGTTGCCCCACCAAACAGCCCAAAGTCGGAAACATAATGTGACTGAGGGACAAATGTTCAGCAATGAATTCATATCGGGTAAGGAGATTCCTACTTTCTGAAAGGACTATACCAGCAAATGCTGACCCTAGACACGCTCTCTGTAAGACCACGGAACTCATACGGAACAGCGAAGGAAGGGTGCCTTACAGGCAACAATCGAGGCGAGAACTTGGCACAAGTGTGGGTTGGTGGTGTTGAATACTTGATAGAAGACTAGACCATATAGATGAATAATTGTCCATCACGATGCTAGCCAACGTGAACGTACTATAGGCGTGCAATAGAACCGTGTCGAAAAAGGGGAGGTACCTCTGAATGATGTACAGTAACTGGAACGCCGAGGGAGAAGACGGGCTGCGCCATATATACTTGATCTCGAGGGAGAAATGAACCAGCCAATCGTAAACAAAGAGTGCGGATGCGCAAGCTTTGGGAGTGGCTTTAGATTGCGAACCTCGAGTGAACGTTTGATGAGATCTCACCATCCAAGTACTATGCAGAAAGTTCAACCGCATATTTCATAGGAAATAAAGAGGACCTTACTGAGGATAAACGCTGGTGCTCACAATAAGAAAAAAATTGCTCCAGTTCACTAGACATTTAAAAGATATCAAAGATGAAGGGAAGGCAGGCACCAAGTAGAGAAAAAGAAAGATACAGGAAAGAATCAAACAATGATGGGTTCGGTTCTTCAGCTCGCGGAGGGGAGAAAAGAAGGGGTCATTATGGCAGATGATATAGTGCATCAAGGGCTATTAAAGAAAAGTGTGCCGATTGGGGCCGTGCAACCAGCCGGGCACATATTTTTGCTACTTACCCAGGGTACATTACGCCAGAGTCTTCATAATAGCATAGACGTGCTAAAAAATACTTTGCCTTACGTGCCCGGTCCGACTATGGCCACTGGCCACGGGAAAATTTGACCACCGTCGGAATCTCTCGTATTGGCTCCGACCTTCTCTCAGCCCTGACCGCAATGTGTACCATTGACGCCCAAAAATGGGATGATTTACCCTATTTTGGGATGTTCGAGGCGTCAAAACTTGACTGAAGCTAGTCTTGTGGCCATGTGTCCTTCCAAGCTCGACCTTGCATTGGCAGGCGTCTCAAACGAGCGGCAGCACGTGCTGTCCCGCCGGTAGTATGAGCGCTCCGAAAAGCTCGACGTGAAATAGAGATCTCGTATGTCACGCTATTTAGCAAAGGACCGCCTGCTGTCATTTTCAAGGAACCTCAGACCCTCGAATTATTAAACTTGCCCTCCGGAACCTCATGGAACTAACGGTGAGACCAGATGTGAATGCCCGGTTATGACACATCCGGGCCTTGATAGGAGCAGTCAGATCAATCAAACCTTGTAGTGGGATAGACGGGAATCTCACGCTGACGAGATGAAGCAAGTCACCTCAATATATTTGTAGGATCAGTAGCTTGATGAGCAGTGGGAGTCCGGAGCGAAAACAGTACCGAAACTCACTGACAAGAAGACTATGACGATGACTTTAGCCACCGATGGAAGAGAGCATCACCGTCGAGTATCTTTTTCGTCGCCCAGGCTCACAGGGCACTAGTACTACAAGCCAGTGTCAGATATTCCTCTATTAGCAGGATTAGACAACTTATCAAAGATAGGCACGGAACGTTCGAGAACACAATAACCTACCGAGCCAAGTCACTCGACATTTGAAGACAAAAAGTATGAATGAACGTGACAAGCGGGAGATGATAAAAAGAGTGACACAGTCTCCCAATGGGACACGAAAGGATACAAATCGCGAGCGTGCCTTTGAAACACCCTCTATCCGAGATAGTGAGGACGACTGACACCAGTTGTAACGTATCGTCACGACGCGACGAACATGAGAGCTCTACAGCGGAATAGAGCGTGGTTCGCTCTCAACTGATAGACTGTTCATCCGAAAGTTCCTATAATTACAAGCCAGAATTATGACCACAACACCATGATGTGTAACACACCTTTAAATACCAAATTCCGATTGGCATAACCTCCCTCTACGACTCCTTGCCTCGATATCTCCGATATTTTTTCGGCATGTGTCCGAGTGTGAGCGAAATGGGTGGCGGAAAGGGTATGGCTTGGCTTATGGCCAGCGGCTCCGATCGAAAGCATCAGAGCATCCCCTCCCCCACATATATTAAGGTGAGAGAGAATCGTGGGTAATCCTGCCAGATGATGTGGGAGAAAAGCGGAATGCGTTTGAGTATATGGTGGAGGTAAATCAGTCAGGTTTAGTAGATATTGATTGAGGTTTAGACTAGAGATGTTGACGCACCTTGATCGAATTCTGTTCATCACTCGAGTGTAAAACTGTCCCAACTTTGAAGTAATCACCTCACGCAAAGCACCGCTGGCTCCACTCCCTCACAGCTCTGTGCCTCATTGAAAAATTTTGACCCCGCGGTGAAGCCAAAGTTCCATGGTGAATGAGACAATATTCTCCAGAGACGAACACGACACTTACATCATACCCTATCTCCGTCCTGGTAAAATCGATACTCCGGAGAGACGGGCTGGATGTGGAGTCAAGCGGGGCTTTCGGTATTGCGATTGGGAGCCGGTCCGTTCCCCTGAGCAATCAAGGTGAAGACAAAATTAAGAATGAGGGAAATGAGGCACCACCACAGGACAGATATGGTCATATTCGCTCTGTCGGAGGAGCTCAGAGACCGGAAACAACGAGGGCAGGACTGATTTAGCATACCGACAGCGGATGTAGGCCGGCATTGCAGAGCAACACCGAATGGTCCCAAGGCCCAGTGGAGGTGCCTCCCAGGTATTCCAACGCCATTTTAAAGATGCTATGCTTGTTTCTCGAGAACATTATTGCTGCATCTCTAGACAATGAGCACCTAGTTGTCTTTTTTCTTGAGTGCTAGTTTCAGCTGGACTGATACTACATTTTTCACCTCCGTGCTGACACTGCCACGGCATGGTAGTGGTATAAGGGCGAGGATACACATCGAGACCCGTGCAGCAATTTACCCTCGTCATTTCAGTGTGGTTCGCTTTGAGGACCGGGGTAATGGTCAATTAATGCTCGACTTCCCATGATCAAACAATAGTACATCACCCACCTTTGCATCACGAGCACCGATAAGGCGAGCTTGTCCTCCCCTCGGGATCTCCAAGGACACGAGACTCACAGCACTTTGTGTCCTGACAAGCCGTCAACTGGAGGCTCATAACTCAAATAAACAGTGGGGGGGATCTGAGGCTTGACTTGTGTGTCGCGGTGTTGTTCCTTCTCTGAGAGGTTACATTCCAATAGAGCATGTCGTATTAGTAGAAACAACGACTCAGCATCTCTTATCCTGCACTGGGCTGAGGTGAGACCGTGAGTACCCCTACAAGATGATGTAGTGGAACGGCGGCAAGGAACGCCCTAAACAAGTCAGAATGGGATGTAGATATTATTATTATTATCATTATCATCAAAGATAGAAAGTTCTTGACTCGGCCCACATGGACGTTCGAGGCCAGAAGCATTTCCGCCGTGTTCTTCCGGCGCTCACTATTGTGGGCATAAAAATTCGTCAAATTGATTAGATATCGACTACATCTTCTTTTCCCTCTGTTCTTCAAGGGAAAAATTGGGTAGTCGGCTCTGAGAATAGCTACCCCCTCTAGATAAAACATCATAGTGATTTGTGGAACGAGGTTCTCATGCCATATTATGATTCTTTACCACCCCAAGAACAGCTTCTGGACTCGGTCCCAATATTTACCACTACATCTTAGCAAAGCGATGGTCGTTTAGTCAAGTGTTCATCATAAATCAAGAAGCTAAGCAACTGGCTTAGAAAAGCAACCCTGTAAAGTGTGGAATCCAAACGTTGCCTTGAAAGTTATCTCCCCCCTCTTCTGTGTCATTTGATGCTCGGAATTACCTTGTGTGTATACTCAGCTCGTCACAAAACTTCACGCTATACTAACCCTGACGAGGCTCCTCATTTCTGTCGCTCAATTATGTATTTGCTTCACGATATCTGCTCCCGCTACAATCACTGTCGGCGTGGTTGCAACCGCAGCATGGTCTCGTGAAGTTTTAGAATGGGTGACAGAGATAGACTTGTTACAGAACTCTCCTACAAAACACAATCAGACGGTCTCAAATGGTTTGGAAATGTTCAAACCGTCTGGTTCAGTCAAGTTTACCGCGACAGAGATTGGGTAACCTTCCTCTACCATGGTGCTGTTGACTCTTTGCAGGTCCTGATAACCTCTTTTCTTTCAGGATATATTGCTTGGAAGCTATACATACTGAACATTTAGATGGAGTGTAGGAACACGGATCAATGCTCCAGACTTCTGTACGTGACCCACTGACTCATACAATTATATTATACAGTAACTTGACGGTTCTGAGGTCCGACAACATTCTTGCAGTTGTAGAGCCGGCATGACGCCTAGCGCAGTGGACTACTACATTACTACAACTACTACTTACCAGGAGAGTTGAGAGAGTTATAGAGGCGAGACGTAGAAGCCCAAGCACACTATAGATTCATGTAGAGAACTACCAGCTTATATACATGTGGAATGAATATAACTACCATAAAGAGATATCTAATAGGAATTGTACATGTGGAGCATATAGAACAATGTGTCATGAAGTGCCGCTTTTTCCCCTATCTTTTCCTTTCTTAGCGCCCATTCCCCTTTTAGCGCCTGTTTGTCACTTTGACGCCCACTTGTTACTTTGACGCCTACCAGATACCCGGTTCCCCTCCCTTCATCATTCCCATCATTTCCTTCCTCATCCTTGTTCTTTCACATCGTCTTCACAACCCATCCTATCCATTGTTTCCTTTGTTCTCTTTGTTCTTTTATATACAACAGTTACTTGTTCTGGACTCGTTCTTATTCCATACCTGGACTACTATTGTTCTCCCCTAATTCCCTATTATCTTCCTTTATTCTCGTGCAACTCATATCCCAGTATATAAGCTAGACAGTTTACACCTGGTCCCTCATCTTGACCTCTTGTCATTGGGACCAGGTGAGTAGCTAACTTTGTTTCTCTTTACCTTCAATATATCTAACTTGTCATTGGGACCAGCTCTCTACCTGCTCTTGCTCTCTGCTCGCTGTCTCTGTCATCTCCGTCGCCGTCTCTGCTAGTTGACTTCTGCCGCCGTCGCTTCTGTATCCAAAGTCTTAGCATTTAGCACTTTAGGACACAATGAAACAGTCACGAAGTACTGTTCCGCATAGTCATAGTGCGGGAGAAGTGAACCGGGACTGATTATGATCTGGGCTGCGGATTCAACAGCAGTAGCAAAGCTTCCATGCGTCCCTATATCAATCGTCAGCCTATTTATTGAGCCTGACCATTAGAAACATTCCTGTCACAAACAGAACGTCGAACATAGGTGGAAGCTCCACGATTTCCTTGAGCACCGAGCAGGAGTGAAGGTATTCATCATGTTTTTCGTTCAAAAAATAAAAATTCACAATAAAATTAAATCCGCAGTGGTCAACCCTCGGGAGCAAAGAAGCCAGCCCACACAAAGCATGTCCAGTACATTCAATTTGCCCCAGATAGTCTCAACTTCCAAACCGACAGAGCCCTCAGGTTCAACGAGCATACCCATGTTTGGAAAGAGGGTAAGCCCTGGGGCAATCATAGGGCTTGTTCTTGGAGTGCTCACCATTCTGGGCATCATCGGAGCGGGATTGAGATTTTTGAAAACCCGGACAATCCATGCTTTCAGGGATAATGAAACAATACTGATCGACGACAATGATGACAACTATGATGCTTGAATTATACCCTACCCTCTTCCAGGTGTCCTAAAGCGCTAGACGCTAGGACTATAGAAACAACGGCGGCGGAAGTCGACTAGCAGAGACGACGACAGAGACGACAGAGACAGCGAGCAGAGAGCAAGAACAGGTAGATAACTGGTCCCAACGACAAGTTAGATATATTGTAGATAAAGGAGAAAACAAAAGTACTACTCACCTGGTCCCAACAACAAGAGGTCAAGATGAGGGTCCAGGTGTAAACTACCTAGCTTATATACTAGAAGGTGAGTTGTGCGAGAATAAAGAAAGATAATAGGGAACAAGGGGAGAACAATAGTAGTCCAGGTATAGAATAAGAACGAGTCTGGAACAAGTAACTGTTGTATGTCAAAGAACAAAGAGAACGATGGAAACAATAGATGGAATCAGTTGTGAAGGTGATGTGAGAGAACAAGGAGAACAAAGGGGACAATAGATGGGATCAGTTATGAAGACGATGTGAAAGAACAAGGAAGGAAATGATGGGAATGATGTGGAAAGGGGAACTGGGTATCTAGTGGGCATCAAACTATCAAACAGGCGCTGAAAGGGGAATGGGCGCTGAAAGGAAAAGATAGGGGAAAAAGCGGCACTTCATGACACCAGGAACAATCAAAGTCAGAGAGAGAAGAAGTTGACTTTGGATGAAGCGAGGTTCATTCAGTGTTGCCATTGATAACAGTATCCCGGTTTATAAGACTCTCCTGGTTGCAGACCTACGCGAAATCCAAAACAGAGGAAATAATATCCCTCCAGCCCAAAGATCCCCGGGGATGATACATCGTCAGCCACCACATCCTCAGACAGAAAGCCGCCCCGCAACTACCATCTGATCAAATGGCCATTTGAGATACAAGACCCTGGGGAGGCTACAAGTGCAATCGAACGGAGGTTGACAGCACCTGCGACAATGAACGACCATCCTATTATAGGGGTGCTTCGAGAAACGGACTCGTGGACAGGAGTGATATTTCGACACAAGGATAGTGGTTGGTGTCCTAAAGCGCTAGATGCAAAGACTTCGGATACAGAGACGGCGGCGGCAGAAGTCGACTAGCAGAGACGACAGCAGAGATGGCTGAGACAGTGAGCAGATAGCAAAGGCAGATAAAGGAGCTGGTCCCAACGACAAGTTAGATATATTGTAGATGAAGGAGGAAACAGAAGTACTACTCACCTGGTCCCAACAACAAGAGGTCAAGATGAGGGTCCAGGTGTAAACTACCTAGCTTATATACTAGAATGTGAGTTGTGCGAGAATAAAGAAAGATAATAGGGAACAAGGGGAGAACAACAGTAGTCCAGGTATAGAACAAGAATGAGTCCGAAACGAGTATCTGTTGTATGTCAAAGAACAAAGAGAATGATGGAAACAATAGATGGAATCAGTTGTGAAGGTGATGTGAAAGAACAAGGAGAACCAAGGGAACAATAGATGGGATCAGTTATGAAGACAATGTGAAAGAACAAGGAAGGAAATGATGGGAGTGATGTGGAAAGGGGAACTGGGTATCTAGTGGGCATCAAAGTATCAAACAGGTGCTAAAAGGGGAGTGGGTGCTAAGAAAGGGAAAAGATAGGGGAAAAGCGGCACTTCATGACAGTTGGAGACTAGCTTTCGGGAGAGCTACTCCACAGTCATCTGAAGCTGGAAGCGCACTTGAGATCCTGCCTACTTTCTCAGAGGCTGTTGAAGGGTTCCACTTCTTGTTAGACAATATGTGATGTGTGCAGTAGATCGGTAGAACAGGTTTGATGTCACCAAGTTATTATGAAAAGCAATGGAACCGGACAGGGTACCCGATAAACATGAGCAGCAATGAGACATATCAAGGGAATCACAACATGACAAAGGTACTAAGTTATAGTGCCGACCAAGAGTAACTTGTATTGATTGGATTATTGAGAGGAACGTCGGCATGCACTGGGGCATATTGTCCCAAGTGTCTCAAAGATAGCTGAACTGACGGCGGGAGTACAAGGGGCCTGAAATAGAAGAATTGTTTGATGCACGCTCAAATTCAGAAATACCTATCAGCTAGCCATCCTACCCTCTCATTTCTCATCAACTTCTTTTGGTGGCACTACTGGCCCTGTGGAGTAATCCGCTGTGCGCCATGAGTAGCAAGTGACATCCTTGCAAAGCTTCCACTTGAGAGGAAATACTCACAGAGAGATGTATATCATAATAGAGGTACTGAAGCACCTTCTATCTGTGATCTCGTCTAACTGCCGCAATCGTATTCGATTCAGCCAAATCATCTAGAACGAGAACGGTGTGGTGTGTCTCACAAGCAAATTGAAATATTGATCGCAATTCAAAGGGATTGTACTGAGGTTAACAGACAATTGGTCGCTATGGGACCCAAATCCAGACCAGTTCAATGTTATCAGCTTGCATAGCAAAGCCATCAACGCACCTGAAGGCTGAATGAAATCTTCTCGATGAACTTTTGAAGTGAGTAGTGGATAAATCATTTCAATACCGATCACCTATTTTGAACTGATCTAAAAGCATCACGTCAAAGATGCACAATAAATCAAGGCTGTTGAGAGTGAGAAAGTCGGCAACGCAATATAGATCTTACCATCATCATTCAAACTTACTGTTGGCTGCATCAAAGACTTTTGAAAGTCATCTGTCGACCAATGGCGGTGGTGGTGGTTCAATGAAGAGTTTATTTGTCCGCACTTGCCATCTTCTGAACAGGGTCTCGTTCATTCCCACGGAAACTGAACTTAGCTCAACATCTTCAACGTCAGTGAACTAATCTGACTAAGGTACAATACAGTCTGAGTTGTTGAGCTCAGAGCTCATCACAAAACAGATAGTCAAAGAGTAAAGTAGAGTATTTATGGTTTCAAGGCGTCGCTTTCCTGGGCATTTCCTCTCGAAGCGATTTGTCTTATGTCCTCAGTCTCACACAGTGATCTCGGTTGTTCTGTACATACAATGTTCGCCTAGTTTCTACAAAGTCTAATTGTGTCATTTACCGGGTCTCTCGTACACATATCACAGTTCTATGCTTGTTGCAGAATCCTGACTCCAAGCACAGTCACCGCGGGTATTACTACAACTGCAACTGCAACATAGTCTCAAGCCAATGTTCCAAATGGAGTGAACAGGATAGAATTGGTACAAGACCAACCAGAGAGTCAGTGTACCCAGAGCTTTGTTAGTGGCGATATTGAGAGTGAACCCATGGGTTTGGTCTCTTATATCGTCCGGGTGACCAAGTTAAATTCATCCCCTCATTTGATTAATCTCGAGTGTTCTGCCTCGATTCTGAGGTGGTATCGGGTGGTAGGCGTGGCTGACCAGTATGAACCTTCTCCGAGTTTCCAAAGCCCTCAGGCTGATTAGGAAATTCGCCAGATTCTTGACACAGGGGGAGCTCGCACAATATCCTCGTGCGTGCTCACATATCCAGTAATTTCTGTTCGCTGAAACATCTAGAGAATGGAGGGACTGTCAATCTTGCAAATGGACAGCAGCATAAGGTGTTAGTGTTCAGGACGTGATCCACCTCCTCTTAGTCACAAAGGTGCCCGTGTATGTTGCAACTGTGTGTTGCGTCCTCTCAAAATGTAAAGAGGCAAACCTTCTACTGGGAGATTGGGGATCCTATCTCACCCAACTTCTCGCAATGATTTCTGTCGTCGTCATCGAACGTGGCACGCTTACGGTCAATACCCCGCTACTCACACCGCCCTCCGTATCCTTCGTGTCTCAGACTCGCGACACCGTAGCAAACTTGATCGACATCTGCTTTGACCTCCAAACGGTTGCCTTCGGGCGCTCCTACCTTATAGTCAACCTTGTAAGTCAGGCCAATAGCGACGCAAGGGTCTTTTGGTGTGAGAAACATGGAAACTGAGCTAGAATGGTTTTCAACTAGTTCGGTGATAGTTAATAAGGAGAGAAAGACAGAGCATTTGAATGCATGCCAATCATGTTTTA
This sequence comes from Marasmius sp. AFHP31, assembly GCA_024721195.1. NCBI lineage: Eukaryota > Fungi > Basidiomycota > Agaricomycetes > Agaricales > Marasmiaceae > Marasmius > Marasmius sp. AFHP31. Next base: position 25,558 of record JANHQD010003186.1, read on the forward strand.
GACCGTGTCAGAGAGATTGAGGCTTTCAAGGCAAAATATATATGTAAATTGACGTTGTGCTACCGAATTTTTGACCCCACGATTGCAGTAATAACATCCCGGTCAATGTCCAAACTTTAGCTGACTCGCGAGATCCACAGTCAAGTTCAAGCAAGGTGAAGGTTGGAGGAATGTTCTTGGCGTCTTTTGGCATTGCGTTCTTGTCCTAAAGCGCTAGACGCTAAGACTTGGATGCAGAAGCAACGGCAACAGGAGTCGTCTAGCAGAGACGACAACGGAGAGGACAGAGACAACGAGCAGAGAGCAAGAGCAGGTAAAAGAACTGGTCCCAATGACAAGTTAGATATATTGAAGGTAAAGAGAAACAAAGTTAGCTACTCACCTGGTCCCAATGACAAGAGGTCAAGATGAGGGACCGGGTGTAAACTGTCTAGCTTATATACTGGGATATGAGTTGCACGAGAATAAAGGAAGATAATAGGGAATTAGGGGAGAACAATAGTAGTCCAGGTATGGAATAAGAACGAGTCCAGAACAAGTAACTGTTGTATATAAAAGAACAAAGAGAACAAAGGAAACAATGGATAGGATGGGTTGTGAAGACAATGTGAAAGAACAAGGATGAGGAAGGAAATGATGGGAATGATGAAAAGAGGGGAACCGGGTATCTGGTAGGCGTCAAAGTAACAAATGGGCATCAAAGTGACAAACAGGCGCTGAAAGGGGAATGGGCGCTAAGAAAGG
>JANHQD010003186.1:26321-39947 GCA_024721195.1 Marasmius sp. AFHP31
TAACGTTCTCTCCTCCCAGTTCCGTAACCAAAAAGTCTGTCCAGGTCTCCGTACCATCTACGGTAAGTCCAAGTCGAGCAAAATGCGTGATACTTCCAGCCTGATTGAGGGTTCCGTCAATGTTGTGAACGCGGATAGGGTGTCGCAGAGGGGAGGTGCGGATGCGATGAGTCGAGACGAAGGATTTTCCAAGAAACAGGGCAGTTGCCCCGCTATCGATCATGGCCGCAGTTTCCATCTGATGCTGTCTTCCTTTTAATCTTACTTGCACGCGAAAGTGGTGAGAGAGAGGTTCTATTTCGCGAGTAGTAGATATTGTACAAGAGTGAATTGAATCGTACGAGGAAGTAGCATAGACAGGAACCAGTGGGGGTGTCTTCGCAGCGGCGAAGGCGGACACCCGCTTTAAAAATCCTTTTGACCCATGAGCTGCTGGATCATCGCATTCTGCTGATTGAGCGAGTCTTGGAGGGCGGTGATACGAGCCACAGCGTCGGAACTGGGGGTATAGGAGGCGGAGACTTGGGTCGGGGTGGTGGAAGCAATGGTGGCGGTAGGAGCAGGTGGAGAGGCGCCGATATTGACTGTCTCCCCTGGGAACAGGGTGAAGGGGACCGCCGAGTTGATCCTGGCAACCCTGGCGGGCCTTAGACCTAAGCCTGGCATGCGCCCAAGGAATTTGTCCTGGCATACGGATGTGCGATGTCCGAAGCGTTTGCAGTGATGACACTGCTCCTGACCATGATTCCCTTGAGCCTTGGTGTGGTCTGTCGCACCGCAGCCATAGCAACGGTTGCGCATGGCCCTCATGAAATCCTCGCGGGTCTTGCCATTACCCCCAACGGGGTTGTTCTGGTTGGCATGAGTGGGGACAGTGGCACTGATGGTGGTGGTGTAGGTCTCGGTGCGTTTCCGAGTACTAAACCCTTCTGCTTCTAGGGCTCTTTCAGCCCTGCATGAACGATCTTCCAAATCATCCAAGTCCTTTGGGTCTCCCTGGGCTAGGTCCATCGTCACAAGGAGTTTCTTTACCTCCGGGTTGAGTCCACTTCGAAAGCGGATCATGAGGTCGGCGTCGGAGAGGCCTGTCTTGGCCCCTGCATCCCGGAAGTCCTGGCTGTAGACGGTGACCGCCTTGTTTCCCTGCTTCATGTGTTCCAACTCCCGAATGGCGTCCACTTTTTCGTTGGCGGCGCCGAACCGGACCTTGAACTGCCTTTCGAAGACCTCCCATTTTCCTTCAAAGGGAAATTGGACGGTCGCATCGGTCAGGGACTCGTTCGCCTGCTTTAGGTAGTTGGCCGCCCAGCGACCAGCTTTTCCGCCTTCGCAGAAGGACAACGCAGACTGGATAGTTTTCTTGTTGTCCAGTTTCCCAACATCTTCGGCAGTAACACCTGCCCCCTCTTTTATCCTTAGTGCCTTCTGTTCCGAGGCCCAGTTCCTGAACATAGGTAGGAACCTAGCGACGTCGTCTGCATCGCCTTTGAAGACGGCGGGTTTCGCAATGACAGCACCTTCATCTTTATTGGCTTTGAAGGCGTCCTTGATAGCATTTAGCTGGGCCTGCTGGGACTGTTGTTGCTCGACGAGACGGTTAAGGAGGGTTTCGAGGGTGGCGTTGGCGGTAGATTGAGTAGACATACTGGAAATAGTGGAAGTAGTGGTGTGGGAATCGGTGGTGTCGGCTGGGGACGGAGATCGGTGTGAAAGAACAGAGAGAGGTCGTGGAGTGGCTGGTCCAGAACCTACGGGAGTGGATGGTGCAGCAAACGGTAGGGCAGCGGAGACCGTGAGATCGGTTTCTGGTTCAGGAGCAGGAGTAGGACTGGGGAACGGTAATGGGACTAGTTGTGATCCGTCGTCGAACTGTCGAGCTTTGGGGATCGAATTCAAAGGGTCGGCGTGCGGGCAGGTGTGGAGTTCACAAAGTCTCCAGTTGCGGTTTTCAGGGTGGCGGTGCCAGTGATGTTGGTCTGCGGGATCAACTGCGTGAACGAGATTCGAGCAAGGTTTGGAAGCCGTGATGATCTTGCAAGGACAACCCTACCACTGGTTAGGCTGTCAGTGCAATAAGGATCTTGACCTAATGTCCTAAAGCGCTAGACGCAAGGACTTCGGATACAGAGACGACGGCGGCAGAAGTCGACTAGCGGAGACGACAGCAGAGGCGGCTGAGGCAGTGAGCAGATAGCAAAGGCAGATAAAGGAGCTGGTCCCAACGACAAGTCAGATACATTGCAGATAGAGAAAGACAGAAATAACTACTCACCTGGTCCCAACGACAAGAGGTCAAGATGAGGGACCAGGTGTAAACTACCTAGCTTATATACCCAGTCAGAGGTCTGAGATATGAGTCGTGAACGAATAGGAAAGACAATAAGAAAACAATAAGGAAACAATGGATAGGATGGGTTGTGAAGACAATGTGAAAGAACAAGGATGAGGAAGGAAATGATGGGAATGATGAAAAGAGGGGAACCGGGTATCTGGTAGGCGTCAAAGTAACAAATGGGCATCAAAGTGACAAACAGGCGCTGAAAGGGGAATGGGCGCTAAGAAAGGAGAAAGATAGGGGAAAAGCGGCACTTCATGACAGTTCTTAGAACTCGGATTCGGAGCTTGTCGAAACATTGGGCATACCACCTGTAACAGGCCGACCTTCCGGCCTTCTCCCATCTCTCTCGAAAAGGTCCAAAACACTTCTCGCACCTGGGAGCGGTTGTTCATTTCTTTCCGTTGATAGACGATCATGTAGCCAACGACTCCGTGAATCCAAACGGTAATGGAGTTCCAACTGAGTTGGTGATGATATAGCCCATCCTGGGGACATTGCTGCTGGTCCTTCCGTGATTCTAAATGTCAGTCAGATGTACATGCTTCTGCAAAGGCTTGTTCCAATTATAGTAAGTGATGATTATCAATGTTTCACAAGAATATGTTTATCCTCTTTCCTTACCCATTCAGTCTTACAATGTGAGTGATAGCGTTCTACACATTCACGTCGCATATCAAAACAAAATTCAAGGGATTTGATTGGTTCCATTTCTTATCTTAACCGGCAAAGAAGCCAAGTGGGTACTCATGCCTCTGCGTTCAAGGACGGGTAAATATGCGGATTTCAGTTGACATTTATCACCATCGATGGAATCACGAACGAGAAGTTTTGGAAAACACTGGATGCAGAGCAACATCATTGGGAACAATGTCCATTGTGATGATTATTTGATGTTTGATGTACAAATACAATGAGCAAGATGATAATCACACAAAACAAACCATCAAGCAAAAGCAATGCAGGCACCCAGGCAACCAGCTTCACAGCCATTGGGTGTCTCCATGCCACCTCATTGCCCCATACCTGCTGGCTTTACCACTCAAGCTGCGAGCGTCAGAGAAACGGCACCATCATGTTCTGATCATACAGTTCAAATAACCGACACCCTCAATGAGAGTTACCTCGAGAAAAGAAAGTGAACAAAAAGGAACCTATGCCTTGGATTGCCACTTATTCCATTCACGATCAAATACTTAATAACCGTAGCTTCTAACATCTAGGGTTCCACAGGATACCGAGTATATTCTAGTTTACCAGGGTAGGGCTTACAACTCTCAACAAAAATGTGGTAGTCTTGGTGATTTGAACTTGTTATAGCTATACATTGTCAACAAGACGTAGAAATGATCCTACGGTTCTGGTACTTCAAGAACAGTGGCATCTAATGAGACTATCTCTCAAGCCAGTTCTCGACACCTGTCTGCATGTCAGGACCCGCTCTCAACAATGATGAAAATGGCAATGGAGTCCCACTATCTGATGTATCATGATCGACGTTCAGCGCTTCGCTTCTAATCTCTCTTCCATTTACTACCACAACGCTGCAAGTAGGGTCATGCGCGGCTTAGTTCTTTTTCTGTATGTTCATGTTTGTGCTTCCAGATTCATCGCATTTGCTGACAAGAACAGAATAACTCTAGTAATCACTAGCGGGCTTGGTCTAGAGCTAGCCATACCTCCTACAGTGACCGTAGGAGTGGGAGCAACAGCGAGTCGGATGCACGAGATCGCGAAGCCAGTAGATCACCCCGAGTGGCTCTTTCTCGAAAAGGATGGCAAAATCTTGACAACTCTCGCGGACAAGACTGCATTCAAATCTGTGTCAGGGGCCATACTTGCTCAGGTAACAGCACCAGGGTACGAGATCCTGATCCTCTAAATAGTAGAATTTGCGGTGATCAAGGTTTGAAACTTTTCAGGACATACAAACTGATCTTTGTGTGAGTTCTTTTCCCTACTGCGTATACTTATCAGGTCTGGAAAGTAATACATGCTCAGAGGCGAAAGGCCCCAGACGAGGGGGTTTGTAGCAATATCAACTGGTAAGTTTCTCTCTGTTAGTTCCTTGTTTGAGCGGTAAAGTCTATGATCATCCTTAGGCAGCCCACATCTACTGCATCATCCGCAATCACGACTAGGTAAGCTTGGTGTTTAGTAACGTCAAGCACCTTTTAATTCCTGTCTTGAATTTTTAAAGTAGCACCGATAGTAGCACCCCTACCGGGTAAGCTTCATGCTTGCCTGAAACTCTGCTGCAACACAAAACTTCAAACCTGACTACACCAATCAATAGAGTCCCAACTTCCAAACCGACAGAGCGCTCAGATTCAACGAATATACCCATGACCAGAAAGAAGGTAAACATTGGGGTAATCATAGGAGCTGTTCTTGGTGTTCTCGCAATTCTAGGCACCGTGGGCACGGGATGGCGATGCTGGAAAATGCGAACGAGCCGCAATTTTAAGGATACCCAAATTTTACGGCTCGACGACGATGACAACAATTATGACGCTTGTGTCACACCCTACCCTCTTCCAGGCACAATCGAGGTCAGAGAGAAAAACAGTCGACTTTGGATGAAACGAGGTTCGTTCAGTGTCGTGTTGATAACAGTGTCCCGGTTCATGAGACCCTCTCAGTAGCACACCTACGCGACACCCCAAACAGAGGAAACGATATCTCTCCAGCCCAAAGATCCCCGGAGATGATACATCGTCAGCCACCACAGCCTTGGACAGGAAGCCGCCCCACAACCACTATCCGATCAAATGGTCACTTAGAGATACAGGACCCTGGAGAGGCTACAAGTAGAATTGCGCTGAGGTTGACAGCACCTGCGACTACGGATGGCCATCCTATCATAGGCGTGATTCAATCAACGGAACCGCGGACAGAAGCAATATTTCGACACACAGATAGTGGTTGGAGGCTAGCTTTTGGGAGAGCTACTTCCCAGTCATCTGACTCCGCTGGAAGTAGACTTGAGATGCCGCCTACTTACTCAGAGGCTGGTTGAAGGGTACCCCTTTTTGTTGAATAATATGTAAAACGTCGAGGGTAGATCGGTGGAATGGATTTGACGTCATCAAGTTGTTATGAAAAACAATGAAACCGAATTGAACAAGGCACACGATAAAAGCGAGCAATGACACAAATTGAGGGAATCACGATATGACAAACGTCCTGAGTTGTAGTGTCGTCCAGGAGTACTCGTATTAGTTGATTATTGAGACTTGTCGGAACGTCGGCATGCACCGGGACATATTGTCCACGAGTTTCTTGAAGATGACTGAACTGACGGCGGGAATACAAGGGACTTGAATTAGAAGAATTACTCGCCTGTAACGCACGCTCAAACCCACAGATACCTATCAGCTAGCAATCCCACTCTTTTATTTCTCATCGCCTTCTTTCGTTGGCCCTGGGCAGCCCCGTGAAGTATTCCGCTGTGCTATGATTAGCAAGTGATAAGCGGGGGAATTGGCGAGGATGATTGTGGCCTAGCCTGCACAAGGGGCATAGTGGCATTCTTGGAAAGCTCCCGCTCGAGGGGAAATACACACAGAAAGATGTATATCAAAATAGAGGCGTCGAAGCGCCTTCCATCTGTGATCTAGTCTAGCTGCCGGAATCACATGTATTTCAGCGAAACCATTAAGAACGAGAACGGTGTGGTGTTTCTCACAAGCAAGTCGGGATATTGCTCGCATTTCAAAGGGCTTGTACTGACTGAGGCCAACAGACAATTGGTCACTATAGGAGCCAAATTCGGACCGGTTTGATGTTATCAGCTTGAATAGCAGAGCTGTCGACGCACTTGAGTGGAATCTTCTTGATGGACCTTTGAAGTAAAGAGTGAATCAATTATGTGAATACCAACCACCTATTTCGAGTATTTCGAACTGAAAGCATCCATTACGTTGTACGTCGAAGATGCAGAATAAATCAAGACTGTTGAGAGTGGGAACGTCGGCAACGCGATAACTTCCCATCGTTATTCAGACTTACCGCGTGTTGAGTTGGCTGCTTCAAAGACTTTCGGAAGTCATCCGTCGACCCATGATGGTAGTGGTGGCTCAAGTCAATGGAGAGTTCACTGGTCCTCGCACGCCAGATTATCGGGATTTCGTCACCTACTCCCACAGATACTGGACTTATCTGCATCACATCTTCAAAGCCGGCGAACTACTCTGACTAAGGTTCAATACGGTCTGAGTTGTTGAGCTCAGAGCTCATCACAAAACATATGATCAAGAGTGGAGTGTTTATGGTATTAAAGCATCGCTTTCCTGGACATTCTCCCTCGAAGCAATTGGTCTCGCAATGTCCTCCGCTCACACGATCCTCTGGGTTGTTCTGTGCGTATAATGTTTGTTCAAAGCCACAAGATCTAATTGTGACATTTATCAGGTTTCGCGTACACATAGCACAGTTATGTACTTGTTTCAGGATCCTCGCACCAACCACGGTCACCATGGGTACTACGGCAACTGCAAGATGATCTCAAGATGGCGTTCCCAATGGAGTGAACAGGATAGAACTGGTACAAGACCAACCAGAAGGCCAGTTTACTCAGAACTTGGCTAGTGGCAATATCGGGAGCCCGGCCACTGGTATGGTCTCTTTTATCGTGCAAGAGGCCGGGTAAACTCGTCCTCTGCTCGTTCAATACCTCACGAGCGTTCTGACTTGATCCTCCGGGGGTATCGGGTGGTAGGCGTGACCGGTACAAACCTTCTCCGAGTTTTCGAAGCCCTCGAGCTGATTAGGAATTCGCCGAATTTTCGACATAGGGGGAGCTCGCACAATATTACAGCGGTCAAAAAGGCTTCGTACGTGCTCACATATCCAGCAAGTTCCGTTCGCTGAAACGTCCAAAAAATAGAGGGACTGTCAATCTTAAGAAAGGACGGCAGCATAAGGTGTCGGTTCTCAGGACGGGATCCACCTCCTCGTAGTCTTAAAGGTGCCCATGTATGTCGCAACTGTGTGTTGCGTTCTCTCGAAATGTGAAGAGCCAAACCTTCTACTGGGAGATCGGGGATCCTATCTCACCCAACTTCTCGCAATGATATCTGTCATCGTCGTTGAATGTGGCACGCTTACGGTCAATACCCCGCTACTCACACTGCTTTCCGTATCCTTCGTGTCTCAGACTCGCGACACCGTAGTAAACTTGATCGACATCCGCTTTGACCTCTAAACGGTCGCCTTCGGGCGCTCCTACCTTAAAGTCAACCTTTTAGGTCAGGCCAATAGCGACGCAAGGGTCTTTTGGTGTGAGAAGCATGGATTCCGAGCTATAATGGCTTTCAACTAGTTCGGTAATAGTTAATAACAAGAGAAAGACAGAGCATTCAAATGCATGCCAATCGTGTCCTAGACCGCGTCAGAGAGGGTTATGCTTTGAAGGCGAAGTATATGTTTACTCAATTGACGTTGTGATACTGAGCTTTCAGCCCCACGATCGCAGTGATAACATCCCCATCAATGTTCAAACTTTAAATGACTCGCGAGATCCATAGTCAAAGTTCAAGCAAGGTGAAGGTTGGAGGAATGCTCTTAGCGCCCTTTGGCATCGCATTCTTAGAACTCGGATTCGGAGCTTGTCGAAACATTGGGCATACCCCCTGTAACAGGCCGAATTTTCGGCCTTTTCCCATCTCCCTCGAAAAGGTCCAAAACACTTCTCGCACCTGGGAGCGGTTGTACATTTCTTTCCGTTGATAGACGATCATGTAGCTAACGACTCCGTGAATCCGAACAGTAATGGAGTTCCAATTGAGTCGGTGATGATATAGCCCATCCTGGGGATATCGCTGCTGGTCTTTCCGCGATTTGAAATGTCAGTCAGATGTACATGCTCATGCAAGGGCTCGTTCCGATTATAGTAAGTGCTGATTATCAATGTTTCACGAGAATATGTTTATCCTCTTTCCTTACCCATTCAGTCTTACAATGTGAGTGATAGCGTTCTACACATTCGCGTCGCATATCAAGACAAAATTGAAGGGACTTGATTGGTTCCGTTTCTTATCTTAATCGGCAAAGAAGCCAAGTGGGTACTCGTGCCTCTGCGTCCAAGGACGGGATCAATATGCGGATTTCGGTCGACATTTATCACCATCGATAGAATCACGAACGAGAAGTTTCAGAAAACACCAGATGCAGAGCAACATCATTGGGAACAATGTACATTGCGATGATTATTCGATGTTTGATGTACAAACACAATGAGCGAGATGATAACCACACAAAACGAACCATCAAGCAAAAGTCGATGCAGACGTCTAGGCAACCAGCTTCACAGCCATCGGGTGTCTCTGTGCCACCTCGAGCTGCGAGCGTCAGAAAACGGCACCATGGTGTTCTGATCATACCGCTCGAATAACTAACACCCAATGAGGGTTGCCTCGAGAAAAAAAAGCGAACAAAAAGGAACCTACGCCTTGGATTGCCACCTATTCCACTCATGATCAAATACTTACTACCCGTAGCCTCTGAAAACTAGGGCTCCAGGATACTGAGTATACTCTAGTTTCCCAGGGTAGGGTTTATGACTCTTGACAAAAATGTGGTAGTCTGAGGGATTTAAACTTGCTATAGCTATACATTGTAAATGAGACGTAATCATGATCCTATGGTCCTGGTATTCCAAGAACAGTGGCATCTAATGAGACTACCTCTCAGGCCAGTTCTCGAGACCTGTCTGCATGTCAGGACCCGCCTTCAACAATGATGAAAATGGCGATGGAGTCACACTATTTGATGTATCAAGCTTGACGTTCAGCGCTTCGCTTCTACTCTCTCTTCCATCTACTACTACGACGACTGCAAGTCGGGTCATGCGCAACTCAATCTTTCTTCTGTATGTACATATTCTTCCATATTTGCCGCATTTGCTGACAAGAACAGAATAACTCTGGGGATCACCAGCGGGCTTGACCTAGAGCTGACCATACCTCCTACAGTGACCATAGGGGTGGAAGCAACAGCGAGTTGGAAACACGAACATAAGATATCAGTATATCCCTACCAGTGGCTCATTCTTGTAAAGGATGGCAAACTCGTGAAAACTCTCGCGGACGAGAGCGCTTTCAACTCTGTATCAGGGGCCGCACCTGCTCAGGTGACAGCACCAGGGTACGAGTTCTTAATTCTCTAAATAGTTGGCGGTCACCAAGGTTTGAAACTTTACTCAGGGCATACACACTGATGGCTGGGTGAGTTCTTTTTCCTAGTGTGCGTGCCGATCGGGTCTGAGGAGTAACACATGATCAGAGGCAGAAAGACCGAAACGAAAGAGTTTGTAGCGATATTACCCGTGTACGTTTCTCGCTGTCAGATCCTTGAGCAGTAAAATCCCTAACCATCCTTTAGGCAGCCCCCGTCGCCTCCATCATCCACATCTGTGACTGAGTAAGCCTTGTTGTTTGGTTATGCCAAGCAGCTTTTGAATCCTGTCTCGGATTTTGGAAGCCGCACCGATAGTAGCACCACTACCGCGTAAGCTTCATGCTTGCCTGAAACTCCGCTGCAACAAGCTTCAAACCTGACTACACCAACTGATAGAGTCTCAACTTTCAAACCGACAGAGTCTTCAGATTCAACGAGCACACCCGTGGCCAAAGAAAGGGTAAGCCCTGGGGTGATCGTAGGAGCTGTTCTCGGTGTCCTCGCAATTCTAGGCTTCTTGGGAATAGGATGGCGGTTCTGGAAAATGCGGACAAGCCGCTCTTTCAAGGATACCGAAATCTCACGGCTCGACGACGATGACAACGATTATGACGCTGGTGTTATACCCTACCCTCTTCCAGGCACAATCGAAGTCAGAGAGAGAAGAAGTCGACTTTGGATGAAACGAGGTTCGTTAAGTGTCGTTGATAACAGTGACCCGGTTCATAAGACCTTCTTAGTAGCACGCCTACGCAACACCCCAAACAGAGGAAACGATGTCCCTCGAGCCCAAAGGTCCCCGGGGATGATACCTCGTCAGCCACCACATCCTCGGACAGGAAGCCGCCCCCCAACTATCATCCGATCAAATGGTTACTCAGAAGTACAGGACCCTGGGGAGGCGACAAGTGTAATTGGGCGGAGGTTGACAACACCCGCGACTATGAACGGCAATGCAATCATAGGCGTGCTTCGCTCAACGGATGCGGAAACAGAAGCGATATTTCGACACAAGGATAGTGGTTGGAGGCTAGCTTTTGGGAGCACTACTCCCCAGTCATCTGATGCTGGAAGTAGACTTGAGATGCCGCCTACTTACTCAGAGGCTGGTTGAAGGGCTCCACTTTTTGTTCTTGTTAGACAATATGTGACGCATCGAGGTTAGATCGGTGGAACGAATTTGACGTCATCAAGTTGTTATGAAAGCGAACAGGGCACATGATAAACGTGAGACATATGTAGGCAATTACGACGTGGCAAACGTTCTGAGTTGTAGTGTCGACCAAGAGTACTCGTATTGATCGATTATTGAGACTTGTAGGGACGTCGACATGCACTTGGGCGTACTGTCCACGAGTTTCTGTTTACCGAAGATGGCTGAACTGACGGCGGGAATACAAGGAGCTTGAATTAGAAGAATCACTACCTTATAACACACGCTCAAACCCACAAATACCTATCAGCTAGCAATCTTACTCTTTCACTTCTCATCACCTTCTTTCGATGACCCTCGCCGGACCCGTGAAGTATTCCGCTGTGTGCTATGAGTAGTTAGCGATAAGCAAGGGAGATGGCGACAGCGACAATAATTGTGGCATTGCCTGCGCAAGGGGACATAATGCTATCCTTGCAAAGCCCCCGCTCCAGGGTCAGAAATACACACAGGAAGATGTATATCAAAATAGAGGCGTCGAAGCTCCTTCCATCTGTGATTTCGTCTAGCTGCTAGAATTGTACGTAATTCAGCCAAATCATCTCGAACGAGAACGGTGTGTCCCACAAGCAAATTGCAATATTAATTGTATTTTAAAGGACCTGTACTGAGGCCAACAGACAGTTGGTCACTATGGGAGCCAAACTTAGATCGGTTTAATGATCAGCTTGACTAGCCGGGCTGTCGACGCACCTGAATGGAATCTTCTCGATGGACCTTTGAAGTGAATAGTGAAATAACCATTTTAATATCAACCATCTGTTTCGAACTGCTGAACGCATCACGCTGAAGATGCAGAATGAATTCAGGCTCTTGAGGGTGAGAATGTTGGCAACGCGATATAGATCTTACCATCGTTATTCAGACTTACCGGGCCTGGAGTTGGATGCATCAAAGCCTTTGAAAGTCGGGCGGTGGTGGTTCGAGTCAATGGAGTGTGTACTTGTCCTTGCTTGCCATCTCCGTATCAAAGTTCCGTTCGTTCTCACGAAGACTGAATTTGCCTGGATCACGACATCTTCAACAACAGCGAACTAATCTGACTAAGGTACAATACGGTCCGAGTTGTTGAGCTCAGAGCTCATCACAGGATAGATGGTCAAGGAGTAGAGTATTTATAATATCAGGGTGTAGCTTTCCTGGACATTTTCTCTCGAAGCAACTGGTCTTACAACGCCCCCAGTGTCACACGATGCTCTGGGTTGTTCTGTACGTATCACGTATGATGTTCGCTCAATTTCGCGGAGTCTGATGGATATTTACCAGGTCTCTCGTACACATAGCACAGTTCTGTGCTTGTTTAAGGATCCTGGCTCCAACCATAGTCACCGTGGGTATCACGGCAACTGCAACATGGTCTCAAGACGGTGTTCCAAATGGAGTGAACAGGATAGAACTGGTACAAGATCAACCAGAAAGCCAGTTTACTCAGGACTTGGCTAATGGTGATATTGGGAGCTCGCCTACGGGCCTGGTCTCTTTTATCGTGCAGGAGGCCGGGTAAACTCATCCTCTGCTCGTTGAATACCTTACGAGCGTTCTGACTCGTTTCTCAGGCGGTATCGGGTGGTAGGCGTGGCTGACGGGTACGAACCCTTCCTCCGATTTGTTATCTATAGTACTGATCTGGAAGCGCCAGATTTTCGACACAGGGAAGCTCGCGCGATATTACAGCAGTCGAGAAACCTCGTGCGTGCTTACATCTCCGGTATTCTTGTTTGCTGAAACATCCAACATATAGAGGGGCAATCAACCTCAGATTCATCTCCCATTTCCACCACCAGTAGCTCTACCGCTGTCCCAACCTCACAACCAGACCGAAGGTTCGTATTTAGTTCCCTATAAGATACTTAACCAAACATCCTACAGTCAAACTGGCGACACAAGTGATCAGCCCACGCAAAATACAACGCCTAATCAATCAAAGCCAAATACTTCAATTTCCTCGAGTACAGAGCCGAGACAGAGGTGTGTCGCACGTTCCTAGTTCATAAAATACAAATCGACAAGAAGTAATCATATCATTTCGAACAAGCAGCCAGCCCACACGGATCACGTCTGGTACACTCGATTCTTCGATTCCATCAACCGCAAAAACAGTCACCCCAACGAGTACGGAAGCCTCGGCGGTTTTCCATGCTAAGACGGTAAATCCTGGAGTAATCGCAGGACTCGTAGTCGGGATGCTCGCTTTCCTATGCCTCGCGGGAGTGGTATGGAGATTTTTGATGAGAAGGAGGCAAAGGGGCTGGATGAACATGGACATGGCTCTATCGGACGAAGACCCTCACGTAACACCATATCCTCTTCCAGGGGTGATTGAAGTCACGGAAAAACGAACACGGCGTTGGATGAAGCTCGGCTCTTTCAGCGGCAATCATGGTAATGACACTTCAGCTCCTAGAAAGCAATGCGAGCGTTCCTCATACGCGTGGCAAGACGGTATTGAGAGCTTGGAGAATGAGTCCTCGCCACAAAACGGGCACGATGTTGTTTCAGTGCAGGAACCGGTCAGAAATGAAATGGTGGATTATATACCGCCTCGTCTTCGGACGAACGCCACCCCCAGAACCCCCACTCGCTCAAACCAAATTTCAGGCAGCCTCCAGTATCCCAGCGGGGCTATAAATCCACAGGAAGGCGAGAATGTCACGGAGCAGAGTTCAACGACACCAGGAGGGGTGTTATTTCGACACACAGATAGTGGCTGGAGGCTTGCTTTCCAGAGAGCCCATTCGCAGCCATCCGAAGCCGGGAGTCGGAGCGTGTTGGAGATGCCGCCTACCTATTCAGAGGCCGGTTAGAGGGGACATTCGTACTATACTCCGGACTAGCTGTCTCGAATCTATCTTGAATGATCGAACGGGGATTAGCATGAGTATCGTTACAATGCTTTCGA
>JANHQD010003187.1:6268-41771 GCA_024721195.1 Marasmius sp. AFHP31
CAATAGTGTGAGAAGGAAATATGTGGGGAGGGGAAACGGGCGTCTGGTAGGCGTCAAAGAAACAAGTAAGCGCTGAAAGGGGAATAGGCGCTGAGAAAGGAAAAGATAGGGGGAAAAGCGGCACTTCATGACAAGCGTCCGATATTCCTGAGTTAGTTAACATCAGAGAATGGACACTCCGTGATATTATGAAGTTGCCTGAAGAGCAACAGAAGGAATGGAAGGCTGCTTGCCGCGAAGAACTTGAGGCACTTCGCAAGCGCAAGGTCTTCGAATTATGCGACCTTCCTAAGGGACGCAAAGCCATCAGAAATAGATGGGTCTTCGACGTTAAAACTAACGGTCGTAAGAAAGCAAGGCTTGTTGCCAAAGGTTTCTCTCAAGTCGAAGGTATTGACTTTGACGAAATCTTCTCACCAGTCGTTCGTTTTGAGACTGTTCGAATGATGCTTGCTCTTGCAGCGCTCAAAGACTGGTACATCACTTCTGTTGATGTTAAGAACGCCTTTCTTTATGGCGATCTCGCTGAGGAGATATACATGGAGCAACCTGAAGGCTTCAAAGTCAAGGGCTCAGAACGCAAGGTATTACGCCTGCGTCGTGCATTATATGGACTAAAGCAAGCTGCCCTTGAATGGTGGCGAACCCTTAGCTCGTCCATGGAAGTATTGGGCTTCAAACGCCTAACTTCTGATGCTGGACTCTTCATCTGCAAAGATAAGAAGAGTGGTGAAGTTGTGTATGCGATCATATACGTTGACGATGCACTCTTCATGGGTCCTAACAAAGCCTTTGTTGACAAGAAGAAAGCCGAGTTCATGGCTCGATGGGAATGCCGAGATCAAGGCGATGTCGAAGAGTTCCTTCGCATGCGCATTCGCCGAGAAGGCAGAAAGATCTTGATCGACCAACAGGACTACTTACAGAAAGTCCTTGAACGTTTTGGCATGCAGAATGCGAAATTTGCTACCACACCGCTTCCTGCAGGCTACGTGCCAATGCCTAACGATGGTCCAGTCAATCCGGCTATTCGCGCCAAGTTCCAGTCTGTAATTGGATCGCTTCTGTATATCATGCTGGGCACACGTCCTGACATTGCCTATGCTGTTACGAAGCTTTCTCAGTTCTCTGCAAATCCGACCAAGGAGCATCTTGATAAAGCTCTCTACATCTGCCGCTATCTCGCTGGTACAAAGGATTATACCCTCACCTATGATGGTAATTCCGATGGAGGTCTCCTTGCGTTCACAGACTCGGACTGGGCTGCTGATCCTGTCAAGCGCCGTTCTATCACTGGCTATTTCTTCAAGTTAGCAGGTGGCATCTTCTGTTGGCAATCGCATGCCCAGAAGACTGTAGCACTCTCTTCCACTGAGGCTGAGTATATGGCACTGTCAGATTGCAGTCGTCAAGCTTCCTGGATTAGATCGCTACTCTCTGAACTTGGAATCGACTTAGGTCCTATTCCAATCTGCGGTGATAATCAAGGCTCGATATTCATTGCCTCTAACCCGGTTCAAGAACGCCGAACCAAGCACATCGATATTCGGTATCATTATATTCGATCGTGTGTTGAAGATGGCAAAGTCGAGTTGTATTTCATTGAAGGTGTTTACAATCCTGCAGATATGTTCACGAAGAATCTCGGTCATGAGAAGTTCTTACGGTTCAGAGATCACCTTGGACTTGATTTTTACTCGTCCACTTAATTCGCTCAGATGCGCTTTTCAGCTGCACTTAGCGAGGGGGTGTGTTGAATCCGCGGCCTAGATCTTAATCAGTCCCGGTTCACTTCTCCCGCAGTATGATTATGCGGGACAGTACTTCGTGTCTGTTCCATTGTTCTATATGCTCCATATGTACAATTTCTATTAGATATCTCTTTATGGTAGTTACATTCATTCTACATGTATATAAGCTGGTAGTTCTCTACGTGAATCTACAGTGTGCTTGAGCTTCTACGTCTCGCCTCTATAACTCTCTCAACTCTCCTGGTAAGTAGTAGTTGTAGTAATGTAGTAGTCCACTGCGCTAGGCGTCATGCCGGCTCTACACCAAGAAGCGCACGAGAAAGCAAATGGATGCCAGAACAAGATAGGATTCTAGATAGGTTTGACATCTACAGACCAATCGGAGCGAGTGAATACATATTTCGATGTCTGCCCGGCACTAACTCGTAGGATCAACGGAATGAACCCCGCAAGAATAACGAATGACTTACGCTATGATTCTGGCATGGTTCAATCCTTCGACGTGTGCGCGCAGCGTCTGAGTGAGACCGTTCCCTTTGCTACATCGTGAGCTTTTGTGCGATTGAAATGGATAGTTTTGGCTTACCGATGGTTCTTTTTCCACTTCGATGTGGCTTGGTCGATAACGATTCCATTCACCTGTTATTATAACAAGATCGTTAAGGGCCACTAAAGCCCTGAGTGATCGTGGGGGCGGCACTAAACCGCACGGAAAACCCTCGGAACTCATCCAAAGGCAGGTGATCAAGGGGAAAGAGGTGGTGAGAGAGAGAATCGGTACTATTATCGCGAAGCACTTACGCTATAGCCCCTCCATAGAGCCTGCTGAATGAGGGCCGCAATGTGATATAGCATTCGAGTACATCTAACTCGTCGTTGCTTGATGGTGAGTGTTTGTGGCTATTGTAGATTTAAAAGGACAATCGGCTCACCGTCGATAATCGTCGGTCTTGATTTAGATTCTTGAGGTCATGAAACTTGTGCCGATAACAAGTCCAGCTCGCTTGTTCCAAACCTGGTCGTGAAGTGTCAGAGACACTTGGCTATCGATTCGTTAATCTTGGCTTACCGATTCCAGGTCGTCTTAAACTTCTGTTGAGGCCCGATTCCAACGACGATTCGGATGACTCGCCGTTAACCTAGTGATCACTAGGGCCACTAAAGCCCTCAGTGAGTGTGACTACGGCACTAAGCCGCACGGAAAAACCCTCAGAACTCATCCAAGGGCAGGTGGTCAAGGGGAAAGTGGTGGTGTGAAAGGAAGGCGCGCGCAGACGATTTGTCATCCTCAACTCAAATCGGCATTTGCCGATCGAGCGTGATCTAAAGTTCATTGACGCGCATATTGGACCTCGTCCTTCCCACCATCTCAATCCGTTCAATCAAACCTCAAACTTGAAGGTACGCGTCTTATTCTTTACTTTAGAGCTATACTAACTTCTGGCTTTCTATCCGACATTTAAACGAACTCAACAGTGAATCAAAACCCGCAAATATACCAGTATGAACGAATCATCGGAGGCTGGACCGTGCACAGGAAAAGGGTGAGTGCTAAGTTGATTGTTTTTCTCTCAGCAGTGAATTAGCTTCGCTGCATGTGGTAGGGATTAGTTCCCTTCACGCTTCTTGCTGTTGGATTAGCTCCGACGCAAGGGATTCTTGATTGTTCTCGTCCAGACTCGACCGCTATAATCCTTGTCCGACAGGTATCCAAGGCCAATACAGTTAAAAGAAGGACGCGTCGGGGCACTTTTCGAGGGAGAAAAAGTCCTGCTCACGTCGCCCAATAGCCTGTACATAACGTCGCCACTCTTAGGTTTACGTCAAGTTCGAATGCGCAAAGATTTTCACTTTGGCGAAGAGGACCCATTATTCTTCCCTCAGCCATACACTGCTGGTATAGGACATCTATCTGTAATCCCGATGCGAACCTCGGAGGCCAGCAATCCCCACTCAGCAGCGTGGACGATCCCTTCACATTCCGACTTTGAACCAGCACCATCAGCTGATCCCTCCCGAGGTTTAGGAATGCTCTCTTTGGCAATCAGACGCCCTTTGCAGGCATGCTTTGACAGCATGGTGCAACGAATCAGTACGATTACGTTGGACGAAATGGTCAAAGACCCATCGCAGAGATCGAACCTTAGGAACGACCCGCTTACAACGCGCTACATTTTCACTATTAAATTCCTTCTAGCACGTCTCAAATCGCTCTCATCCTATCGAGAAGCAGCGATGACGTTCTCTCTTTGCCAGCGAGCATACCTTGAGCTGACAGGTCGAGTTGAATGGCTCGCGACTTATCGGGCGCTGGTCCACAATCCTCCTACAGTGCGGTCTGCCGAAGACGCACATGTGGTTGGAGCACTTACTGGGGATGATGAAACGGCTCATCGCTTGTTCTATGCCGGTGAGATCAACTTCTTTTTGTTTTCTGCCCGTCTCATTACTCATCTTCTCGACAGGAATTCCTGTTTGGTTCTCGCAGCCTGGATACAGAAAGGAATACACACACGTGGATCGATGGATCAAGCCCGAATCGGACCCACGGGCCACTCTTCAGCGTGTTCTCGACTCCCACCCCCACTTCTCCCTCGAGGATGACAATCCTCCTCACCCTGTTATCTTCGAGGGGGCAGTCACGGATGCCAATCGCTATGCAAAGATGGGCGAGTACGTTAGACAGTTTTCCACCACGAATGTGTACATGGAAAACGCTACAGCCATTCCTTCAACCTTGACTCCAACGTCGTCTTCGTCCTCCGGCCCTTCGCGCTCGTCGAAAACCTCAAATAGACACAATCCCATTCGTAAGTGCACCCTATTGATCAGATCGACTACTTTCTGATTTGAGTAACGACGCAGAAACTCCCAATATGCTATCTCGGTCGAACCCCAACAACGATTGCAACAAGTTCGTCGACGTGGACTCACCCCTCATGCCTCCCGCACTGAAAGTCTGGGCGGAGGCCTCACAAAGCGCCGGAAGTGATTTTAACCCCAACACTCCCCCGCCGACTGGCCGTAATAACGGGTACGCACTCCCCGATCCAAGCATCATTGCAAGCACCAAGAACGAGCCCATGCAAGCCGCCTTCATCACTATGTGGTTGAAACTGAGACAAGTGCTTGTGTATCGGCTCCAGTCGCCTACATTCGTGCCCCTCAGGGCAAAGGAGTGGCGTAGTGTGCTGGGGCTGGAGATACATGGCCTGAAAGCTGGTGCGGGAGCAGCAAAGGCAAGGGATGAGCAGCAGAAAATGCTTCAGAGTTGCCTGCAATCCGGTAATATGGGAGTAAGTTTTGATACCGCCCTTCAACGTCTCAATTTCCCGTCACTTACTCACTCTCGATCTGTTCTCAGAGAAGCGTAGATCTCAGTGATCTCGGCACAGCTCCTGTGATGTGGCAGGGGACTTCGATCACTCCGTTCGCTCTTCCACCGAAGCCCATCGTTCAGGAGATCCTTTGGGAATTATTCGAAGTCAACTTCTGTTATGAGCTTGTCGCTCTAGATCGCTTCTGTTTCCAGACGGGCGTATCCATTGCAGAGCGTGAACAGGAGGTTTTGGGGCTTGTATCACATCTGAACAGCTCTCTGGTTCCTGAGAATACTGCTCAAGGACGCATCGGGTTCGCATCCACCGATCTGAATACAGCCGCGGGGCGTAGACACGCTCTCCATGGCCTCTACCGAGTAATGGCGGACTGGACCGGAGGACCTGGACAACTGCCTCGGCCACTCGTAGACGGTGCGGTAGATACTCGCTTGGATATCACCAGGACATCAGATGTCCCCGTCGGAGACTTTGAAGCGCTAGAGTTTGCGGTAGTCCATCACTACGTATCGGTCTTTCGTTCGATGTTCAATCGCGCTCCCCTCCTGCCGCATGCTCTCCGTTGACCCCAAACTTCGATGTATTTCATTTTTTGTTCTATAAAACACCTACCATGATATGTGCTATGTCGATACGTACTTGAAAGTAACAATAAAAGCTTGGCCGTTTTTTGGATAGATTTGAAAGGGTCATAAGCGCCCATAAGCGCTGACCTCGGTCTAATGTGCCTGTTACGGCGATCTTACAGACGTTTACGGCGAGATCTGCCCTCATCACCCGTGATAAGGGTATGTCATCTTATCAGGCGCTAATAAAATTTCCGACACACTGGACGACTCTTGCCGCCACCATTTCTCTATCCAAAGTCTTAGCGCTCAGCACTTTAGAACAACTGATCCACAATTTCTATGCCTTTTAGCTACACTCATTGTTGGAGAGATTTGGCTATTTTAGTTAGGTTTTATTTACACCAGTGTGTGGTCCATCTATACCACATTTGATTTACAACAATTTCAGTTCCAGCTTGACTTAGAAAGGAGGCCTGTCAAGTATTCTTGTTGTTTCTTATAAGCAGCGTAATCTGTTGCCACACACATGAGCTCTTACAATCATCTGGTCAGATTACACAAAACTAGTTTCCTAAGCATGGGAGTAGTACAAAACAGTTGAGAATATGTTGTGATTCAAACTAGCATGCAGCTACAGAATAATCTAAATCATCCACATGTGTAAGGGTCTCTGAGGCTGAGTCATCTAAGGAATTCACATCAGAATCTGGACTTGTACAGTTAGGTGTAAAGATATACATACAGAACTTTTTTAGGAATCCTGGTCTGGCCCAATAAGGCACTATACTTGCCATTGGCAGTATTGCTGTATTGTTGCATTCAAGAATCAGAGGCACATCCATGGGTGAAGGTGTTGAAGAGGATGCAAGTTGCAAAGGTGCAAGAGAAGTTTCAGGCTGTGATTCTGAGTCCTTGAGCTCTTCTATCCTGGTAGTTTCATGAGGATCAGCTGAGGAGAAACCAGTGTTAGTGCAGTGTGCAAGTTGGGCAGAGTAAATGTTTTGCACACCAAAGATCAGCTCAGGATATCCATGGTCACAGGCATATTGCCTTCCATCCAAGTTGTAACTACTTGAGCAAAGATGGTCACTGACAATTGTGTAGTACTTCTTTGGCCAATAGGAACCAATCCAATCCTGGACTGTCAACTTGGGAATCCCAAATCTTTCCCAATCCTCCTCAGCAATGGAATCCCTTCCCTGTTGGTTGTGGGACCAGTAGAATAAGTTTTTGGGAAATGGATAGTATACACAATGAGCATTGTTGATGAATTTAATGGGGAGAGGGCAGACAAAGAGATATGCCGGCATTGAACAGTTTGTGAGGTGATTGGAAAAGGTACCTTTCAGGCGGAACCCAACTTGATTTATATATACTAAAGAGAAAAATACATCAGACAGAGGAAAGCAGGAATATGCAAAGGAACACTCACCAAGATCCTCCACATCTGCAGAGTCATTGTAGAGGTGGATTGACTGGCAAAGAAAGGCACAACAAAGTTGGCTCTGGTCCTTCCCTGGAATGCGCCAGCCAACATCAAGGACAATGTGGACATCTCCAGTTTTTTGGAATGCTAAATCCACCCGCCCTGGAATTGAACAAGTCAGCAAATGGGAGATGGAATTGAACAGTAGACATACCAGAGCCTGAGTAATTGGCTTTGACATCAGGGTTGCGGCTCACGCAAAACCACTTGGGAGGAAGAGTGGAAGGAAGGTGTGCAAGAATCCCATGTTTTTTCCGGTCGATGACCATGCCAAAGGTCAGCAGCCCATGTCGAGCAAATAGTGACAGGTCACCAGTCTGCCTCCCTCCATATGATGCAATCAGGTACAAAACATCACCTAAACTTCTCTCAACATGGGCAATGATTTCAGCAGTGTTTAGGTGTGGAAAGGTGTCTTGGCAAAGTGGTGGTGGTTGGTAGTAGATTGGTCGGAGGTGTTTTTCATTTGGTGGTCTGAGGGAGAGAGAAGCAGGGTTATATTGCCATGAAAAAGTCTTGTGGTTGAACAACCAGTCCTCCCAACGCTCCGTAACCTACTTGTTATGATTAGCCAGCCAATGTTAAAATAACAAGCTCACTGGAAACCTCAGAGTCTTGTCATCACGTAAAGATTGGATTGCAGTTGTCTAAGGGCACTCCTCAGCTGGGACAGGAAACTTGAAGACTGAACGTACAACTGTATGATTTAGGTAGTAGTATATAATCTGTTCCTTTCCCCTATACTGATCAGACAATTCCAAACCATTTGCAAGCTCTGCTGCCTCTAAGCACCCAAAATCAAGACTCCCAACAAAAAACTCACCATCGTATGCAATCAGCGTCAATGCATTTGACTCGGCCACTGCAAACACTTGTTTAAGTAATGCTGACCTGGAATATGTCATCATCACAACCAACAGAGGGGTGGTACATCAACCCACCGCCCGCACATAGCTGCCTCAAGGACAACATTTGCTATCTGAAGCTGATTGTCAGAACATGCTGCTTGAACTGAACACAAGGATTCACCTCTTTGAATTTCTCTTGATCCTTCTTGTAGACTGGTTCGAGACTAGTTGCGGTGAATGTTCCCTGATACCCGTATATCTCGGCGGTCTGTTCCATTTTCTTGACTCTAACGACCTGCGACTCTGTTGATGGGCCATCTGGCTTGACATTGACGGACAGGACTCTGGACGATAGAACACGTCGAAAGATGATATCGCCGTCAATTATCCTCCTAACGGTCCTTCCATACTGCAGGTAATAAAGTTTAGAGTTGCAGCTGAGAATAGCCTGGCCCGACACCTTACCAAAGTCACCTCCGAATTTGAATTGCTGTAGATGTTAGTTGTAGAATTTCCAGCGACGTTTTGGAAGTTGGCATTTGGCCCTATGATCGTGCCTTGAGCTCCGGAGAAGTAAGTAGTCATGGTCCTGGAACAGAGGGAGAGGTTGAGAAGGGAGAGGTTGTGCCGCGTGCGAAGGGGAGATGATGGAGGGAGGAGGGAAGGAAGGAGGTCGAACACAGCCTTGCCCTAACAGCTTTACCTCATGTCTTGCACGAGGCCTTATCGATATCTCCTCCGTTTCTCCCATTCGCGCTGTCGCAAACTGTCACGAAAACGATCACCAGTCGTCCCACGGGCCCATACGATCGAATGACATTCATTGTGATGTCCTAAATTCTGAACAGAACTTGGCGAACAATTCACAGCCCACAGCCTGAGTGTCAATCACGTTCCGCTTGAGAACTTGTCAATTTACGATCGACATGGCTCCGACAGTTCACCTACGGCCTTTATAATCGTAGTACTAATCAGAGAAAGAGGAAACTATCCCTGGCCGACCGCCGTCCCAATCGATCTTCGTCAAACACTGTGGTAGTATGATCTGAGTATCCCCACTGCAGCAGCTTTGGACTCAAGCGGGAGGGAAAAAAACTCGCCTTGGTTGAGACAAGGGGCTTCCTGTGCTCGTACTAATTTCGGGAAGAATGGAGAGATGGTGGTCCTCGGTCAGTTAAATCCCGTCTAGATATCGTTCTTTCAATTTCTGCGGCCTGCCCCAGCCAGCTTCTCCACGCTCCTAGTTCCTGAGCCCTGGTATCTCGATAACCCCCGTCTCCCCAATGATTCCGCTTGCCCAGTCACAGTGGAGCATCTAAAGTTTCTGAACATCGAGTCCCGGTGACAGACGACTACGAGGACAAGATTGCAAGGGAGCGTGAGTATAAGAACCCGGGACACTATCAATGTCACGACTCACGAAGGAGGGGTTGGGGGACGTGGGGGTTTTATTACTTGATACCAGCTTAGACTTCTCCTTGCACTGTGTCGTAGGTGCGGGCCCAGTACCAGTAGTCAAAAAGCCCAATAAACCCGTCGTGTATCCGTGTCTCGATTTTTCCGGCTTGTGGAGGTGAACTTTGCATGGGGTATGGCGAACGCATTGGCCAGAAACCAAGGGCCTTGAAAGTACCTAGAGAAACAACGAACAACCTTGACTGGTATCTCTGTGGTTGCTTCACAGTTCACCATGAACGTATAAAATCCAAGTCGCGATCGGGTTGAGGTTTCCACACCAGGTTAGTCACTAGTGAGGATACCTTTAACAAGTCATAGTCCTTTCTTTCAATCCAGCGAGATAAGAACGAAGCTCGAGCGACAATGGACATGGAGGTCAAAAGAAGAGTTTCGGCCCGGCCGCGAAGGACTTCGGACTTCGGACGCGGATATGGTGAACCTCGATGGGAGACAGCTCCTCCTCACATATGATACCCTACCTCCACTTTACCATAAGGACTAGACAAATGTCCTTTTCAAATCTATCTGGTGTTTCCCTAAGACCGCGAGTCCTCGTCCCTCGTATCCCGAGATTCACTTTGATCTGACCAACCCAACCAAACTGGTATGTGTTGCAAAGCGTAAAGTACAAAGTTCGCAGAGCTATGAATACAATTGCTCGAGCAAGCAAAAATAATAAAAAAAAGTCCGATGTACGATGTATGATGGATGATGCGCGGGGGTATGGTAATGGTAAAAAGTAAAATAACTTAAGTGGTGTGTATGCAAACGAATGAGTAGAGTACTGTACGTATGTATCAAGTATATGCAAATGAGCGTTAAACGTCGAGAGTCCAAGTCCATCCTTCATCGCTTCGACATCCTCAAAGGCCGCACCTCCACCCTCTCCGAAGTAACAGAATCCGACTTGAACACCTCCGGCTGATAACACAACACGACATGTTCAGACCCCGGTGTCGGGGGTCGCGTCGTCGAAGGGGACACCGTAGGTGAAAGGGCTGCGCCAAATGGATTCGGGAGCACCGTAGTAGCGGAGTTGGGCTCCGATTCCCACACCGTCTTCAAATCCACAGGTTGCTCCGAAGAAGAAGGTTCCTTTCGTCTCCTCTTCGTACTCCGACGGTGAGGCCGCAATGAATTCGAAGTGGTGGAGGTGGAGGTGGAGTCGTCTCCCTGATACTGAGAGTCCGCTCGGTAAGACATGATAGAATCTGACCGTTCAATACGCGACACCCGACTCAACTGTCGCGTCGGTGGGGCGCCCCCAGACCTTCGAGCTCGTTTCTTCAATAACCCTGCGATGAGTATGGTTGGTACTCTTTGGAGGGGATTGCCGTCTTCGTCCAGCTCTTCCTCCTCCTTTTCCTCCTTTTCCTCCTTCTTCTCCTGCTCTCCTTGAACTGGGGTGGGCCGTCTGAGATACTCCGGTAACATCGGCACAGGCGGTGGAGGTATTTCATTCCGTGGTATGCTAAAATCTCCATGTAGACGGGTCGACGCTGACCCTTGTGAGTAGGCCGAGTTCGTGTCACTGTCAGATTCATAATCGCTATCGGAGTCGCTTCCAACATCAACGGCCTGGACGGGTATGGGCCCCCGATTGAATTTGGGTGGTGCTGCCAACGTTAGAGGTCGTGGAGTGGGGGGCGATGACTGAATAGGGGTTATCGTACTAGCCTGAGGGAGATTTTCCGATGTTCCGACCCCGGGAGCGTAGAGCGTAGCTTCGACTGCGGAATCGTTCTCGTGCTCGTGTTGCTGCGAGATGGTGGTGGTGACGTCGAGTTGATGTTTGGGTGAATTAGGAATGGTCAGGCGGGGAAGCGACTTGACGGAAGACGATGTGGGTCGGGGTCGCGTTTCATATTCGTCTTGGCGGGGTCCGAAGGTTGACGAAAGAGGTGAGGGTAAGGGTGAACTAGTACTCCGTGGGTTGGGTTGTTGTTCTTCGAGTAGAGCGGTGGTATCAAAGTCGGGCATGGTCGGGGACTCTTCGTAAGAGAGGTAGACTTTTGGGTTGCCGATGCCTGGGTAGGACTGTCTCTTGGGATGGTATGCATCGTCGGTTTCGAAAGGATTGTGAAGTGGTTGCAGAGCTTCAGAGTCTGGCTTTTCGACGTCGATGTTGAACTTTTTGTTGGCAGAGACGGAGCGAACTGGTTGTGGTCGACTTTGTTGTCGACGGCGTCGGATGATGATGATAGCAGTAGTACTCGAGATGAGTATGACCCCTACGATACTGAGTGCTACGATGAGGGCGACATCTGAACCTGATAGTTGCGGCGAGTCGGCACGACGAGCTAGAGGGGGCATTTGGTGGTGATGGGTGGTGGGGAGGAAGAGCCGGCCAAGATTAAAAAGTGGAGGAGATGAAATAATTACTCGATGAAATGGCTTTCCTTGGCCGACCCTGCACAGCGCGCGGCTATACAGTGGATGGAGTCTCAACCGTCTTTCCGCAGCGTCGGCGATGCACCAAACATCCGTTCACCTGGGACTCCCTGCATATAATCCAAAACATCCGTCAGCAGCATGCGTGACCCTCCTAGAAATCCTGATTCCTATAGCGCAGCGCAGAAGAGCCAAGTGTAGGTTGAGTAAGTCGAGTGCAATGTAGCAGTGGTGGTTATTAGCCAAGAGAAAGCCGGTTTAATTACCGAAGGCGATCGCGGTGTTGTCTAGCAAGCACACACAAACATCGTCATAGCATCTCGTCCGAACGTTTGAACGTTTACCAGCCATATCATGCCAGTGAGTAGCAAATATCTCAAGATGCTTGCTCACATCAACCGACCGTGGAGAATGATCGATCTCTAGCCCCAGGTCCGCTGACGCTCTCCTTCCGTCAAATAATCTCAAATTCCCCAGTATCGTACTCAAAACTGCCGCATCAACTCGCAGCCTTCAAGCCCGTCTGAACAAAAAGCACCTCAGCAATCGACACATGAGGAATCCTTACCTCTGTTGCCAGAAGATGTATGACGGAAGCGACGGGAAAGCATATTCAACGGCTTGTCTCTTGCCAATGGTGAAACGCTGGCTGAAGGTTCATCCTCAATAGCGGCGACGGATACGGATACCGAGGTCGAAGAGCAGAGGGATGTTATTCGTGTTTGGTAAGCCCTATCAATTTGTATAATCACAGTAACAGGTAAAGCATCTTTTTTTCCCAGTAACAGAATCCGTGAACCCCCCGTTATCATCCCGCCCACGAATGCATTGCACGACTCCACACGCGTGATGTTCATGAATCACGTTCATCAAATTCAGTAGTTCTTCCCCGCTGGCACAAGTACAGATACATCATATTCAGCCCCATCACCATCTCCGGCAGCGGATCCGACATCTATATAAAGCCCACACCCTCCATCTTCCCCACTCCCCATCCCCATCAACCATGAGAGCCTACTACTTCGACAACCTCCCCGGCGACCCCCGTCTCCCCCACGACTCCTCTCGCCCCGTCACATCCGAACACCTAAAATCCCTCCACGTCGAAACGTGGCATATCCCCGTGACAGACGATTACGAGGACAAGATCGATGCGATTGCGAGGGAGAGGGAGTATAAGAATAGGGATGTTATTTGTGTTACGAAGGAGGGGTTGGGGGATGTGGGTTTTTTGTTATATGTTGTGTAGGGTTTGGTGTTTGACTATCTCGACCCGACTAGGCATATGAGGAGAAGATAAAGATGTTTTTCCAAGAGTACGTCGTGATGGAATGATACTCTGGACACTAAAACTTAACACTTGGATTGATTTTAGACATCTCCACGAAGACGAAGAAATCCGATACCTCACATCCGGAAGTTGTTACTTCGACGTACGAGGTAAGTAAGTTCACTTCAAAGCACCCAGTCCAACCCCCTCCATCTCCGGTTCCAGAATCCCCCTCCGACTCCTGGATCCGCGTCGTCATAACCGCAGGCGACCTAATCGTCCTCCCACCTGGTATCTACCACCGTTTCACTCTGGATGAAGGGAACAAAGTCGAGGCTATGAGACTCTTCAAGGTGTGTGTGGGATTTTGTACAGCTCTCGAGTCTCAATGTCGTTTATCGTTGACACTATCATTATGCCAGGACGCACCCAAATGGGCTGCAATCAACCGAAGCCCCGAATCCGATCTCAACGAACATCGAGTCGGGTATTTGAAGAGTATTTCTCAAGCCGCTTGACCTGGCATCATATCGTAAAAAAGCCCACAATGTACACTACCCCTACCTACTTAAGCACCCCCCTATACCTAACCTGAAACGCCCACCCAAACCTCACACTATCAATCTCCCTTCTAACCCCCTCCCCCGAAATATCCACTGTAAGACGTCCCGTAGACGCGTCTACCGACCAGGGTAACGGCTCAGTCTCGTTTGAGTGAGGACTGAGGAATTTGATCTCGTCGCCGGGGAGGATGGGGAGTCGTTTGTTAACTATGAGTGAGCCGTTTTCGGGACGGTCGAAGGCGACGATGCAGAATGTGTTTGCGGTTCGGGTGAATCGCGCGGGGGTGGCGGAGGACTTGGTTGTTGGGTCTGGGTCGGAGATGTCTTCGGAGCCTTGGAATGAGAAGTCCTACAGTAAGCAGGCGAAAATATATGAGTCAAAGTGGAATGGATGGGGGGAAAGATCACTTACCGTATCATATACACACTCCCCAGAATGTTCCAACCAAGCACCCGCATCAAGTAGATTATCAGCCATCGCCGGGATAATCTCTCCCTCCGCCGTCGGTCCGATGTCGATGAGGCTAGAACAGATAGATATATGTCAGTCCGATTCGAGGAGGGGTTTATCAGTCAGTCTTACAAATTCCCCCCCTTCGAAACAATATCAACCAACGTCCTCACCAACGTCGTCCCATTCTTATACTGACCCGCCTCCGTAGCTGAATTATACCCATAACTGAAAGGATCCATCCCTTCGCTGGATTCCCAGCTGTCGGGTTCGATGGTGTTGAAGGTGGAGTATTCGGGGGTTACGAAGTCGGGGACTTCGCCGCAGCCTATTCAAGTGGGTCAGTGGTCATGAAGGGGGTGGGGAAGGAAGAAGAAAGTTGCTTACGATTGTTAATTGTCACCTGCCGCCCCTTTTGGAACGCGAGGGTGTAGTATTGAGCAGCGAATTCGAGTGTTTTGTTCGGGCCACCTATGTCGCACCACTAATCATTCATACATTAAAACACATTAGTTTGGCTTGCAGACGGATTCCACGCACCATAATCTCAGTCCCATACTGCTCCGCCAACTGCAACATATGAGGCAACTGCAAATCATCGACATAATCCTCAATATCCAACCTCCCCGTATACGGCTCAACCTCCGACTCGTTAAAGACGTTATGCGCCAACCCCCCAGGCCACTCTCCGAATCCGTATTTCGCGTAATCCGGGCTGAACCTAGGTGGGGTGGGGGCGTCAGTCACCGCTGCAAATTTCTTTCTAACCACTTGCACTAACCATTCCGGAAGCGAATAATACGTCCCCCTATGAATCTCCGGTTTCTCTCTCACAGCCGTCTCGAACAACTCTGCCACCAAATCGCGTTGAGGACCGGAATAGACGCTGCTACGGTGGGTGGTGTTGTGTGTGTCGAAGAGAGCGTAGCCGTCGTGGTGTTTCTAGTCCGACATCAGTCAAGAGGAGAGGAGAGGAGAGGAGAGGAGAGGAGGAGGGACTGACGGTGACGAGGACAAAGTACTTCGCGCCGGCTCGGTCGAAGAGATCCATCCATTGGCTGGCGTTGAATTTGGATGCGGTGAATTTGGGGATGAAGTCGTCGTAGATGACGTCCTGTGGGAGAGTCATCAGCTCGAAGCGGAATAGGGGGGGTCGATCGTCTTGCCTGTCCGAAGGTTTCCAAGTGATGCTGGAAGGTTGGGTTACTTGTGTTATGTGGATCTTCGTGGAGGTCCCAGCTGGTGTAGGGTGAGTCGAGGGAACGGGAACGCTCTCTCTTGGGTAGAGAAAGAGGACGGAACTTACTTGTACCATTCAGCGTATGTGCTGTTAGGAGCCTATGCGAAGTATTGGGTTATGATTAAACCTATGGCTCTAAGAGGGTCATTAACTTTGAACTCACCCATGCCGGATAGCTGTACACTCCCCAATGGATGCTACATATCGCTTCAACGTCAATGCTGCAACAAATGTATCGAGCGGATGTTAACTTGCAAGATCCCATATTTCGCTTTGTTCCACTAAGCACGTCACATCACATCAGCTAGGTCCAACCAACCACACCGAGAGAAGAGAGAGAGAAAGAGAAAGACACAGCACTCACCCACGCCGGCGTCTCATGTTTCGCAAGAACCCCAGCATCCGGCGTCCATTCTTCAATCAACGGACTAGCCACCCACCCATCCGACGTCCCCACCGTCTCCCCCCCACTATCCTTAATCACCACACTCGCTTGTGTACCGTTCTGAACACCGGACACTAGAACATCCACACGGACCTGGTCCCCGGGGACGAGACGATTAACGACACCAGGTGTCAAAGTCCGAATCCCAGGTCCAGATATCTCGATGGTGTGTTTCGAGTTTAAAGAGGTGTTGGTAGATAGCGTGTTACTTGGGAGCAAATTCGCCAATGTGACTTGGACTGCTTGTGCACGGACGTTGTCGTCGTTCGTGACGGTCTCCCACCGGTTGGTGAATCTCGCTCTACGGACTGCGAGAGCTGCACCCGACGACGACGACTGGGATGGATCAGAGGAGGGGGAGAAGTTGATGGCGAAGATGTGCAGTCGGGGAGAGGTATCCGAGGATAGGGTTATACTAGACAATTTCTGTTCGGAGGGTATGGAAGTCGACCACTGGTAGATCTGGGTCGCGTTGAGGTTTTTGGTGATGGTTGTCCCGTTTTTGATGATATTGTATGGGCTGGCGCGGCGACATTAAGTAGATCCCGACGGTAACGTCTGAGGGTCAACGTACGTTTGGATTACCCCTTTGTTCAAAAGCGGCCATGACCACCAGCCTTTCCCTTGAACTGAAAAGCAATATTAATGAAGTACGTGGCGGCGGTGGAGACACGAAACTAGCGTACGAGTCAGATTCTGGGTAGTGTTGTCCGCGAAATTGAGCCTAAGAGTCGCAGCGAAACCAACGCTATCTGTGAAGGACCCCATTAAGCGCTCCATGGAGTCTCGGTCGTATAACTAAGACGCACTCCCGTCACCGGCAAACAGGAAATGAGCTTCGTGAACGTAAGTAGGTTTTTCGAGCGGTAGGACTTGGCCGTCCGCGATGATGTTGTCGTTCTCGGAACCCCAGGACGAAGGGAGGTTGTACTAGAAGGTATAGTCAGCAGAAGTTTTGAGGAAACATACACGTTCGCAAGCCTTACCGAAATGTTGTCGTGCGTCCAAACACCTGTAGGCAAGAACTGACTGTCAAAGCTGCCACCTTGACCATCGAAGTCGGCAGATCCATCCGAGGAAGCGGCTTTATTATTGAAGAACGGTTTGAGATCAATAGCAGTTGAGGATAAAGCTTGCAAGCTCGCAGGTGTCGCCAAAATCGCTCGGCTAGCTGCAACCAGCAAGCTGAGAGCGATAACTGACAGCATGGTGCTCGACTGGCTTCTCCATCTTATGACGGTATAAGTAGGCTCATGGGAAGGGGTGTGAGAGTCTCCGCAACGGTTTGCCGGGCCTGCTGAGCGTTCATTTGACCGTGTTCTCAGAAGTCAATGACGCTGAGAAGTCCAATTGAAATCACGACGTGACCGCCTCGAGAAGTTTGACTTCAATCACTAGGAACGCGTATAAATAGAAATGGTCGGATTTTCGGGAATTCACTGAGCAAGATTACAAGGGAGGACGAATTCCTAGTAAGTCAACTCTTGATTCATGCCCTACTATCTGTTTCCTAATTCATCGTGAGCTCTCGTGATTCCTTGTTCAAGACACACGGATACTTACCTTCCCTCGGTCTCTCTGAACGTACATGTGGACGGGCCCGGCCTATATGGGGACAAGAAGAGGTCAGCGCATGACTCTCACCCGGCATGATAATGGCTAATTTACCTGAATTTCGGTCTGCAAGAAGGCCAAACCATCATCCGGTGTGAACATGGCGTTGAGGTATCGACGGTTGATGCACGCACCGTCATAATCGCGTCCCCTCGGACGCGTTGGTGATCGACTGCCACGACCTGCAATCCTCGTGAGCCAGAAGAACAGGGCACAGCACGTAGATATCGTACCATCATATCCGGTGTCGTAAAGACATGACCGGCAGCTATCGTGTTCTTCCTTGATACGAGGACGCTTCGAGCTCGATCCTCTAGAAGACTTATCACCCAAGACCGCATCCACGTTCCGCTCCCGCTTCATCCTCCACGAAGGTGACGGTGCCGTATCCAGAGTCCTAGGGCGAGTCGACCACCCTCTGTCTTCTATGTACTCTTCTTTCTTTATGACCGAAGGTCCACCACGAGGTGAACGCTCGCAGTCAGTCGAAGTCGGGTGGTGGCGTCTCCTCTCCTCTCGCGAATGGTAACCTTGACCCCGTGATTCGACCTTGGGCCTTGGAGAAACCCCGGGGTGCCACCTGTCCTCATCCTCGTCCTCCTTCTTCACTCTTTGAGGTGCAGCACGGGACCCCGACGGAGGTATACTTGGATTGTCCTGTACTTCGACTTTGACCCTTTGAGACCGATCCACGTGCCTCTGCTCCGTTCCTCGCTCGACCTTGACCTCTGGGAAGTCACTTCTGCGATGAAGAGCATCATCATCCGGGTGAGGCTCCACTTTGATTCGCCTGTCGCGGCTCAAAGAGCGTTGCGAACGTGACCCTTCTGACTGGCGGGTGGTGCTGGATTTTGCGCTCATGTACCGTTCAAACGCATCTCGTAGTTCTGCGGATACGGCATCGTGGGTCCCCTCACACTCGGTCTGAGAAAGAGAGGTGCCTCTTTCCGGGTGTGGTTCGAGATAGATCTCATCCTCCTTCTTTACGATGACACTTTCACTTCGTATCGATTCCGGTGATGGACCATGAAGTGCGGGAGTTGCGGAATGGAGGAGGGCATTTGCTTGTTCGTCTGTGGTGGGATGTCACAACGAGATCAAAGATGGAAAATATCACACTCACCTTCCTCGTAGGGGTCTAGTTTCCCCACTTTCCCAACCGTTGGTTTGCAGAGAGAAGCTGGTGGTGTTCGAGAACGAGCATCTATGCCTGTGTCGTAGTCATTATCCTGTGTATGTTGTGGTCTTGCCATGGAGGTAGCGCTAGGCCCATCGGAGGAAGGATCCCTAGGGAACATAACGATAGGTCAACTTTCGGATGGAATTTTGCATGGATTGAAAAATAGCGCACGAAGGGGTTGCTGGTTGAGGTTGTCCGTCTCTGGATGGAACTGGCTCTGTATGTCAGCAAAACGATGCCTTAGGCTAACAGCATCTCACTCACGCGGTTGGAGGGAGTCTAGTATTTCTCTTGGGATGGGCAGTGCGAGCTGGCATTCAACAGGTAGTGGTCTCGCAGGTGCCATTCTCGGAGGGGGGTAATCCGGTCCCCATTTGAAGGGGGAGTCTGCGACTGTTGGGTCGGAAAATGAGGGATACTCGGCGAGAAACCCGCCGGTGACTGGAACTCTCATCAGTACCCCGTAATTCGAGCCAACTGGGGTACTTGCCGTTCGGATGCTTGTGGACGGGGAAGTTGTATTCGTATATTAGTGAGGGCTTGGGTATCCGACGGAGCTGCTCAAATCCTGCGTCTTCCTTAAATATCTCGCATGGATGGTGAGCACCGAGTCTTGAACTAATGTCCGTATTAGCAGGGAATTCCACGATAATGAAGCTTCGCTGAACCAAAGTGAGTTGAATGCAAGATGAAAGAGTTCCCCCAACGCACCTTGTCGCCCATGTGGTATATCGCCAACGCTGCTTTGCCAAAAGCACATTGAAGCCATCCTCCCATCGCCATGATAAAATTCGTATTCTTGATACTCATCCATGGATTCACGACCACGATGAACTTTTCGTCTGGGGCCTTTTTTTGCAGAATGAGTTTTCATTGTCTTGTAGAGTACACGTATCAAGGATGAACAACCTTGACGGGCTTTTGCTGTGGGCCAAACAATATATGTCAACAGTGGAATAACGAGATCAGAATGTTTAGGCTCACCTTCAATGGCTTCGGCAGTTTGATCTTTTTAGCTTTCGAGGGTGTGCTTTGAGGTCTCCACATAATGAGCTGGGTATCAGAAAAGAGCAGAAGAAGGTATCTAGCAGCGCGAAAGCAATGAATATACAGACGAAATGAAATGAAATTTACAATGAAAGCAGTTGTAGAGTCCCTTCAGACAGATTCAGGTCCGCGACATGGTGGAAGTTGGCTGAAGGGACCCAGAATTTCACACGCTTTGCAGAGACTGACAGACTACTGTATTGTCCTGCTTCTGTCCTACTTATTCCCATGACCACCATGATCTGTCGCTACTCGGAAGGTTCTGAAGTGCTAGAAACAATATTTGCGTGCGTATCTATTTACAAGCCCTTTACCTCTTCTTCCAACAAGACCTTCGCCTTCAGTACAAATTCCCAATTCCTCTTCGATTTCCTGATCGCAGTTCTCCTCAAACCCAAGCCTGTCGAGCACACAGCGAGCCCGACCAGTTCTGTTTCATCGGACCCGCTCCGCATCGACGTGCACATCTTCCTCTTGTCAAATTTATCACCCGCACGAATACAAAAGACCTCCCAATCTTCATCACTCGCCGCCCCCGTCAGCGCATGGTCGACCTGAATAGCCCGCTCCAGGACCGATTTCATGTCACGACCGATGTCCTTCCGAAGCTTGGGGTCCATAGAGCTATCTGGCATTAGCTCGACAAGCGAAAAGACATCATTGATTAGGCTATTCACGACCTGCCCCACCGTTGCGCGTGAGGCGTTGTTCGAGTATTGGCGTGTCAAAATCTTCCATCGGCCAGCAACAGACGGCAGGGCTATGCACCGATGTCAATACTACTACCCATATAAGAAGCTCATATCTCAACTCACCGCCCTTCCGCATATTCCCGTAAATTCCTTCGAGAGCCTTGGAGCTAGTCTCATCCCCCGCCCAGCTATTGATCAATCTGTGGCATGCCCACGAAACCATTGCTTGTAACGCTCTTTGAAAGAGCACGAGGCCGCACTGCCCACCGCTGCGCTGTAGTTGCTGGAGTAATTGCGAGGCAAGAATAAATTCTGGGAACGGGGGGAAATCGCCATCCGAGTTTTGGTGTGAATTGTCCTTGTCACTGCTTCCTCCAGAGCAAACCAGTTCGGTAATCGCTGCACAACGTTGTCCGATATCATAGTTGAGGGTCTCCACGAGAGCCTTTAACTCCGATCCAGAATGTGAAATAGACACGCTGAGAAAACTTTCCGCGCCTGCGTCCAAAACTTGACCAGTATGTCTTTGCTCCCAGGATTGTTCTTTTAGATGCTCAATATCCGACTCGAGATCTTGGATCCGCCCTTGAAAGGCAGCGCTCTCCTTCGCTACGTCTTCGATGAGCTGGTGTACTAGCTCGCGAATCCGCGAATCGCCCTTTTTTTGCCTCTTTCCCAATCTCGCTGAGATCTCCGATACTAGGTTGTTGTGCAGTTGACATGTGCCTGTTTGATACTCTCAATGCTTTTTTCAAAGCATTCTGATACATTACTTACTATCTCCGATTTCAATTTCGTCATTGGTACTGATATTGTCTCTCTCCTTGTAGGAATTACCAGGCGAGTCTTCCTGGGGTGCTTTCCTCTTTCTTGTGCTGGCTGCCCGAAAGGTGGGTTCGCATTGGCGTCTTGTATTCGTACGTCGACTTATCCGTTCTGGACTGCCATGCGTTTCGTCGACTCGTGAGGGTGCTGGTCGAGGGTGCCTGGGTGGCATATCTGTCCGTTGATGTGAAGATGGATGCCCAGAAGGAGACGTGGAAATGAGGCGTGGGAGCTCCCAGTCAGAGTCGTAGACTAATAAATAGGGCACTCACAAACTGACTCACTATCAACATCAACGTCAGCATCCAGCTCGTTCCGTTTCAAAAATCAAGTTCACCGACCATCGTATTTCCCTCATCCGACTTGCCAATGCCGCTCAAACACAAACCTTATGGGGGCCACGTTCAAGACCTTGTCGTGGCCATCGATGTTGGCACCACATTCAGCGGAATATCCTATGCGTATGAGGCCTTTCGTTGTACTAATTCCGTCTACTCAATTGTCTCTAGGATCCTAAAACCCAATACCGTGCCTGAAATAAAGGCCGTCACTCGGTTAGTGTTACCACCGCGTTTCTATAACATTTCGTAGGTACCAATGTACTGACCTCGCGTGGCGCAGCTACCCGAAACAAGAGTACGCAGGAAGTGATGCGAAAATTCCAACTGTTCTTTATTATGACAAAAGAGGGAGAGTTCAAGCGGTAGGCGCGGAGACTCAGACAGGAGAGAACGTCGAAAAAGCGCAGGCTCGGGGATGGGTTCAAGCAAGGTGGTGAGAGCGACAACTTCTTGCAGACTTTCGTTCGCTAACCGCCTTTTCCCCACAGGTTCAAACTACATCTCCACCCATGCAATCATGTCACTGGTGGCGACGCCAATCAGCCCAAAAACTTCAGCGAGCTACCTCCCCTTCCGCCCAACAAGACGGCAGAGGACGTGCTCGCCGATTTCCTGGGTTACATGTATGGTTGCCTCAAAAAGTACATTGGGGAAACGGTTGCCGACAAGTCTTTTTGGGCCGAAGTTGAGGACCGCGTTCAGCTCGTGCTTTCCCATCCTAACTGCTGGGGAGGTGAAGAGCAATCGATGCTTCGAGAAGCGTGTATACGAGGAGGCCTCGTCCCGAATACCTTTGAGGGAAAGAATAGAGTGAACTTCGTCACCGAAGGAGAAGCATGCCTTCATTTTTGCATAAACGAAACCTTGTCTAAAATTCAATCACCTGTGCGCAACGAATCTGACCCTTTTCATCACGCCTCGGCTAACTCGTTCCCTATTGTTTGTATAGGACGGTGTGAGGAACATGATGATCGTGGATGCGGGAGGAGGAACGGTCGACATCAGTACTTATCTTGTTCAGCTTGGCCGCGCACGAAGAATCAATGAAACCTCTTCTTTTCAGGAGATTACTGTCCCTGAGTGTAAGAGATTCTTCACTACTACTGTTGCTCCGCCTCGTACTTATTTCTCTATGGCTAATATTTCCAGCGCGATTTGCGGGGTCTGTCTTTGTCACGGAAGAAGCCAAAACCTACTTTCGAGGTAGGCATCGACGAGGCTCAGTTCAAGTGACGTCCCTTATTGTCGTTATCTAGACTTTATGGCTGGTAGCCAATACGAGAATGATGTTGATCGCATAACCAAGGCGTTCGACCGCTCCGCGAAACTGCTATTCTCGAATGACACTACTTCTTCATTTATAGATTTTGGGAGACTTATCGACAACGATGACACACTGAACATCCGTGGAGGAGTGTTGAAACTTCCTGGGTGAGTTGCTCCCATATTACTGCGACCTCTCGCGGTTGTCGTTCGAGGATTGATTTGGCCGTGTACTACTTCCGTCGACAGTTACGTCGTCAAGAAGTTCTTTGCCACATCCTTGGACACGATCAATTCATCGATCGAGCGCATATTGCATGCCGCCGAGCGGGAGGAGAAGAAGATAAAGGCGAGACTTAGATCGCATTATTGGCCTCGTCCTGTCATTGACAAATTCATCAGGCCGCGTTTCTGGTTGGGGGATTTGCCTCGAATGAATATTTGTTCAACAAACTCCGTAAATCGTTTC
This sequence comes from Marasmius sp. AFHP31, assembly GCA_024721195.1. Lineage (NCBI taxonomy): Eukaryota > Fungi > Basidiomycota > Agaricomycetes > Agaricales > Marasmiaceae > Marasmius > Marasmius sp. AFHP31. The sequence continues at coordinate 29,510 of JANHQD010003187.1, forward strand.
GCGAACGAGATGTAACTCTTTATCGGCCACAGGCTCATTTGTGAGTGTGTTCATTTTTCGGGAACCCCAGATTGTAGGAAATTTGACTTCAACTTGCTCATCAGGAACAAAGTCACTGCGGATGGCGCGGTTTCTTACCATCTTCACTCAATGGTAACTGCCCGTGTGGCGAGATATACCTATGGGGCTCCCTGCTCCTTCGTGTACGACCAGAACGATCGTGAACATGTCCAGCGTAAAGCAGCCGCCAGGGACTGGCATTCGGGACTTACTTGCATCCCAAATGGATTCGCCCTACTTGTGGCTAAGGTGAGTGTTCTAAATCAGTAGTTATAGTCCTAAAGCCGAAATATAACAGGGCAGAAGGGTGGCGGAGAACCAATCCTACCAACATACATTCCACGATGAGGCACTCCATCGAGACGAATTTGAGAAGACTATCGCAAAATTCATGGTGTACAAAGGGGAAATGGCAGAACCCAAATGGATGGATGTCGATTCAGGTACTCCCCCTATTTTTCGTCTATGGCAGCATTAGACTCTGACGGGGACTCTACACTGAAGGCAATTTTCATCCCTTTTGCACAGTCGAGGCGGACACCTCGCAGATGTCGGAGGCATTAGTCTTGCATCGTCAACCAGACGGATCCGAATCGTATGAGCTCAAGTACAATGTCGAAATTTATCTCGGTGCTACAGAGCTCAAGGCCCAGATATCGTGGGAGGATAAGGTGAGATCCTCAATGCAAGGCCTCAACTCCCAACTCCGATTTACTTACCTTTACTTCGGACAGGGGGTTAAGAAAAGGTCTGATACTTGTATAGTTTCATTAGATCTTGATACTGACTGAACGCATCGAAATTTAGATGTCCAGCTCAGGTTGTGTACGAAAAAGATCTCGATAGTGTCGGCGAGTCGACAGGGGAGCCTCCGGCGAGGAAGAGACGGAAGACATTGCGCGATTGATATATCCATCACAACAGGAATCCGGAAGTCTGATGTACAATGCATGCGTTCCAAGGCAGAGAAACTTCTTAGTTACTGTAAGCTTGAATCGTAGGCATATTGAAAGACGAATCATCTTGCCTCGTTTGCGTCTTGCTGGATCTGCTGATTAGCGCCGCGACTGTTAGCTGTCTACAGTCCTTGTCATCAAATGGTGCATATCCTCTATGCCTCGGTTGTCAATACCTCCCGCCGCATATAGGCTATATCCAACATTAGGACCGCGAGGTGGCAGAGCCTGTGGCAATTGACGCGACAGGCTTGGGGTCAACATGGGCGCGAGGCCCTTGCCATGGCGGCAGCATTTCTCACACGCGATTGTCTTTGAACCACGACTTTCAATACGACGGTCCAAGTACTTCTTCTCCAGGTGCACCGGTTTCATCCTCAACCCACCAATCAACTATAACTCCATCAATTGCCCGAGTCTGCTCATGTCGTTGGACTTGATGGGAAGTTTGGTCTTATCCAGGCCACAGGAGCTTAGCCGGAAGAGATAATTTCGGACGAGCCTATTTACAAAGAAGATGCTGATAACGGAGAGGAAGGCGGAGACGCTCGGGTCGTCACAATCGTCGAATGAAAGGAGAGGCGGGCTGCATAGTCGCTGGTGCGCCGTCAGTCGAGGTTGATTATTCATCTTGGAGAACGTGCCCAGACATTCGGGAAGTAGGAGGCGGAGGAGGAGGAGGATGACGGCGGTCTCTCGTTCAAACTTTTCACTGCCGCCTTCTAAATCCGGTTGAGATGAGTCTTATCGGCAACATAACACTTCAGTTTTGACTCAAGTCCACGCCTCTGACCAATTTATGGTAGCGATACCTTTCAAAAGGGTAAGGCTAACTGATTGGGAAGGGGCAAACTGCTGCTGAATCTGTTGTACCATCTGCCCTGGCCCTAGACATTTTCTCGCCCTCGAAATGTAGGAATGTACCCTACCATACCTCTGCTCCGTTAGTTGAACTCGAGATTTGACAGTTTGCCCCATGTCACATACTTCGGTTTGAGTATATCTTCCTGCGTATGAGTCCGACGGTCCCAGTCTACACACTTTCCACCTCAGATCTATGGCCCTGAACATGGCTGAGTACCACTACATGCTATGGGAATACTCGGGAAAACATTCTGAATATACGTGATACCCCTCGGCTGCGGCTCTCTCCAGCGTCGTTGTTAGTTTAGCAGGTTTCGATCGATGTGCCTATCAGAAATCTGACGATTAGGTCGTCAAACATTGCAGTTGATACAGTGGCACGATCGTTTTGTCTGTTACACAGCGGGCAAAACCCGGGTCAGTGGACTGTCCACTGACTTAAGTTCAGTGGACAGTTCAGTGGACAGGCGGTGGACAGCTGTTCCACATCATCGGACCCGGGTTCTGATGATTGCCGTTTATCTTATCACTTGTACCTAGATCTTACTTGCACGAATTGACTATTTGTGGAAAAACATGAATTACAATAAGATAACTAGACAAAACGACAAGTGAACGAATCTTGCTTACATCGATCGTGTTTGCTTTTGCTATCTGTAATATAGATTGTGGCGCTATCTTATGTATAGAGGACGTAGCCTCTGGTCCAATAATCAATACATATATCAAGGCATCTATTGCCTGAGTCTTCATGCATACTCCAGAATCTCCGAGTCGTTTCCCTTAAAGACCCACAGGTACAGCAAGCCTGCGTGCTCTGAATCATTCTTACTATTGAACCAACAGAGAGAAGATATCTGCTGAACTTTGACTTCAGTGAAGATACTATATATTAGTAAAAAAAGAATATTGTGTGCTTTCAGTATTGTGGCATTCATAGCTACCGGCTGGCTTCTACAATTTCCGAATCCAGCCCTCCTCTTCCCCGAGACTCACCTCCATCTAGAATCAAAGACGACCTTCTTGCACATCATAGTGACTGGAAGTCTCCATTTGATGAGATCGAGGAAGGAATTGAAGGGAGGAATGTGTTCAGGGATATTATCTCCTGAGCTGTTCCGACACTGATACCAATACGAAGCAATTCCTTGTTTTACCGAGTTATATCACGCCTATGCTACCGCGTTGGTCAACAGCGCGTAGCAATGGAGATGGTGGAGGTCGGATCGTCCTCTTGGGGGATGCAGCTCATACGATACCGCCTGACTCTGGACAAGGAGTATCATGCGGTGTAGAAGATGGGTTGGCATTCGCACTTCTCCTGAAGCACTATCTCTCAAAGGCTGGAAACGGTGATTCTGGTTCCATTTTTGCGATTCGCAAGGCCGTAGTGGCATACGAGGAGATCAGGAAACCGAGAGTTGAGATTTGCGAAGAAGAGTGGCGGCGGAAAGAGGGAGATGGGATGGGTTGGTGAGAAGATTAGAGATTGGGGGCTGTGGATTTTTGGTGAGGATTTTGGTCTTCAGCCGTCATTTGACTGCATATTTTACTGACTACGATCCCATAGCGAAACTCCCTTCTTGGGTTTGTTATGTCAGGCAGATGCCACGTTCTTTTCTGCCTCTTCTACCATGTCATCTGCAACCTCTGTTCACTCACAACGCCTCTAGACTGACAAAGAGAACCATGTTGGCCATTCCCCGTCTTGAAAAGGTTCTACTGGTGTAGGTGGTTATGGCAGAGGCCTAGACCCCGATGCCATTTGCCTCTCCGACACAGCTTCCAGAAATTGGAAATCTCCCCTCCCTGTCTCTGACACACATTATTCATGTCACCGGCATTCGACACCTCGGTAAACCCATTGCTTAAACCTTGCCTGAGCTCGCCTTTATCCCTCAATTAAATAAATATGTCCGCTGGAGCCCTCGAAAGCGTCACCAAGAAGATATACCGACAATGATGAGACGGATGACTGGTTTTTTGTGTGCTCAGAGGAGGCTGAATAGATGGGAAGGGCTGGGAATATGTATGTCCCCCATCCGTATGCACTACTCCCAATCTCCTTGACCCAATATCCTTGACCCTCGCCGAAATCGAAACGTTCGACCGTGTAGTTTCTCTTCTTGGTCGGACCAAGGTCGTACTATCATTGGTGGTAGGATAGTTGAGGAGAGACGTTGTATTTCCGACCATAGACCATGGAGTGTCGTTGTCAAACACAGGAGGGAGGAATCATTTATTTCAATTGTACCGACAGATAGATTGAGTTTCCGGAGGGGGTGAAGATGAAGACAATGTATCATTTCTGGATAGATCATTCGGGAGACAAGGTTTGTCGTCTATTTTTTCATTTGAGTTCTACTTGTCGATACTGATGACTACGGAATAGACAGCAAAGAGGGCAATTGCCGATGTCAACTAAATGTTCATACACGGGTCACCTCACATTCGCACAAGAATAGTATCACAATTTCCCACTCCGTCTTTAGCTTATTATCGACCCTCCAGTCATTCCCGATGATTCCCATATGAAACCTCCGTTTTGTAGAGAAACACTGGGATGAACTCCAGTCTTTCCCAACCCTCCTCCGATAGTGCTTGATCATCAAGAGTTCGTGTTTCTCTCAGTTGACTTCTTTCACAGTTGATATACACTGGTACCTCGATTCCATCGTACGCACGAGCAGATCTCACTCTGTTTCATGGCATAGACTCGAGTCAGCTCTCCATCGAGTCGCACCTACGGCTACGTTGTGCGTGAACGTCACGATGATTCTCTCGCAATCTTTCGATGCTCAGGTGACCTCACAGTGATCAAATATCATTGGACCTGATTCGGGGACTTTACTCGCGGAGTGGTTTCCTCTCGGGGGGAAGTGCCGGGCTTGAGGGGAGGAAGAGGAGGAAGAGGAGGACATCTGGATTCGTTCACTTGTATCAAAGTCGAGAAAGATGTGAATGATGGACAAACGGACATCCACGCAAACAGCAATCTGTAATACCCGGGTCTTGATAACCCGGGCCAGCGGTGGTAATCGAGTGTCCACTGAAGTGTCCACTGCCTGTCCACTGAACTTAAGGCAGTGGACTGCCACTGACCCGGGTTTTGCCCGCTGTGTTACTCGCCACCTCTTCAGCAAATCGTGCTCTCTGTAGTGACCTGACGAGACAGACTTCGAGCCTAGAGTCATCGGGTTCTGTTCTTTCGCGTTCTAAGCTTGATTTGTGGGGCAGCAACCTCATTGTCGATGCAATGCTCCAACTATCTCTCGTAGTCCACGAGAAGAGCTTGTAAAGCTCAGTTAGTTCGCTAGGTATTTCCTGCGGCAGTGCCATCGATTCAAGAAGGGCAATGGAGCCCAGGCATGAGATTGCCCTTTGTCTGCTTTTGCCTTTCTTTGGGAGGATAACTAACCTTGAATCACCCTCGAAGAACTGGCACAAATGGTCGCAACACAAACGCATGCCGGTGTTCTCTGGCAGAGCCGACTAGAGAAAATCCGGGAGTAGTGAGTCAGACAGCAGTGAAGACGACGGCGCGACATACCTTCAAGGAGTTATACATGTTTTGTAAACAGAGGATGTTGCTAAGGAGCATCACAAACAAGTAATGCAAAAAATTTCGGCGGTGGGCCGTGAGTCCTATCGAAAGCCACGATCTGTCGAAGTACATGCTGAAGTTGAAAGAGAGTCAGCGACTTGAAAAATAATAGACGACGCCCTTCCGACCTGTCTATTCTACTGCCCACATAACAAGGCACTGTCGGAATAGGTGTGGATCCTAGAGATGAGGATTTCCCAAGACTCCTCGATCATTCTGAATTAGTCAAGTATCATGTTCAAGTATTCATAAAGGTCCAAATTGACGACGGCAGATACTGGATTTTCACTGGGAGTGTAATTTCCCGTCGACGAAGGATTCAGTACCTCTTTGACAATGCTCCAGGGATTGAGTCACCACAGCTCTAATCTGTGATCCGCAAGGGTCGTACGCTCTTTTCTTTGGTGCTGATATACTTTGCGACTGAGAATGGAGAGCAGATAGCAGGAGAAGCGGTCGAAGTAAAGGATTGTGCTCAGTGGTTGAACGTGAAACTCATGGGAACGTCGCGCTTCGCCTAAGAAGTCCGAGAAAGAGGCGTGAAGGATTGAGATATCTTCGCTCTCCATATCGTCTGGAACGTGAAGGACTGAGCGCGATTGGGAGAGCACGGCGGAACACAAATCGGTGTCAAGATCGACGAGTGCTGCAAGGAGGTGTAGACTCCTGCCATCTGGGGTGGCCATCGGGATATCCCGGCGAGGGTGGGGGGTGATTATGAGTTGTAGAATAGGAAGCAGGACTTGCTCACGCAAGTCGATATGAGTAAAGGGTTGGAGAATAGTGTGGTACAGCTGCTCAAGGTCACTGAGGTCGGGATATGACGATCTTTCTTCCGCGCGAAGAACAATGTCTAACCGTTCGCGCAGATCTAGTAGCGAAGAACCACTGCCAGTGATGCGTTTCATCGCTGTAACAGCGTAAATGAAATGCCCATCTGCCTTGCAAACGAGCTTTTCGATTGCTTCCTTTCCCGGCCAAAGTCCTCCCACCAGTATCTCAGGACGGGAGTTGGTGATATTAGCGAACTCCTTCATCAGATATCTTCTGATATCGCCATCCGCTGGGGCCCTAAAATCCCGCATGTCTAGGGATTCATGGGATAATTGAGTCTGAAAATAATCCCGAATCGTGGATTCAGGACGGCTGAAGATCATGAATTGGAGTGGAAGGGGTGGTTCGGCGGAAGTGGCCTGATGGATGATGGACAAGAGGGTCTCCTGCGCGCCACTGGCACTGGCAGTACCAGATCCACCCGAGCGTTCATTGAATCCATCAATGACAATGATCTTGGGCAGGAGCAAGTTCCATTCCTTCGTGTCTACCTGATTGCAGGGTTGGAAAATTAACGGCTGGAATTGTCCCTCCAAGTTCATCTGGAATCCGTCCAGATTTTGACGGGCGGCGTCATCAATGTTAATGAGTGACGACAATCCGGCCTTTCGGAACGCCGGCGTGGTTGCAAGTTGGTGAGCCGGGGTAGGGAAGAATGAATCCAGTGTAGATTGCGAGGTATCGTTTCGCGAGAAAAAGAAACTGGCCGCCAGTTGAGATTTCCGACGGAGAGTTTCGCAGATAGTCTGAGCGACTGCCGACTTTCCACTCCAGCTCCCCCGAGGACCCAGCACACACCGTGTCTCTTCGATGGGTCCTCAACCCAACGACTCAGCGCATTGATGACACCGACCCTCGTCCCTTGTAAACACCCAGTTCTGGTATTTCGGGTTTTAGAGGAATGGAGTGCGGTAGGAGCGATATTATTTGCAAGGATCTCGATACCTGAGCGCGGAACAACTTCAAGTGGAATTCGTCGGATACTGCTTTCTGGGGGTTGCGTAGGTGGGCGGGTGGTAACTCACGATTATTGCTATGTGAATAGCTGTTGAATACGTTGCTATTATTGGAAGTTGCGTTTCGGTTACCGTAGATGCTCGTACCAAACTTCTTAGGCCCAGTGCCACTAGATGGAGATTCGTTGGGCATGTTGAGGAAGTTGAGGAAGTTGAGGAAGGGAGATAGATGCGGTGCTCGGAGACACCCTTCCAGGTTACCAGCAGACTCCAATCGCCCATACTCACACCCACGTTCTGTTCCAACTATCACGATATCGTAGTATCGTTTCAAGCCTTTAGTATCCAGGCTAGAATCTTTAGCATCGCTATAGTCATCGCCATGCCGTTGGCAAGCTCCCCAGCCTTTCCCATCGCATACAATATACTCCTCGGACGCGTGGAAGCAAAAAAAGCACAAAACCTCACAACTCACACGGGGTATAAGATGGGGAACTCTGGATGAACGTCCCACGACCATTGATGGAATACCAGAGCCTAGGGAACCAACTGGGACACTCACGCGCAGGAGAAAGCAGCCTTGGAATGACCAGACGCTTCACTAGGCGCGATAGTCTCGAGTGGGCTTCAGAAGGCCAAAATGAGTTCGAATGAGCCTGGCCAGATGAAAGGAGCCATTGCAGCGAGCAGGAGGACGGAGCAAAGAGACCTACACAAATCATTGTAGCCCTAGTATCAGAATCCTACGCATTCCTGAACGAAAAGATGGACCATGGGTTGCTCCCTTGTCGCCCATTGCGCGAATGTCAGGTCATGGTGTTCCGATTTCGGGTACAGCAAACCAGAAGGTATTTTTGTCGAGGTTGATGCGGCATTAGCACGAGCTTCTTTCGCGATTCGCCGCGATCACCTACAATCGAAGCTTGAAGTCTGAAGATTGAGGAGGGCTCTCTTTCCCAGACCTGATACCTTATAGAGCGAGAGTAGAACGCAATTTTGACTCTTGAGGGCGAGAAAATGGCCACCGTGTCTACCATCAGGCCAGAACATGTATATAAGCCCTTAACCAGTATCCCTCAGTATCCTCCAGAATCAAAGAAAAGAGCGCACCCCGATTCGGACTCCTCCGCTCCTACAATCCTGCGCAGAGCTCTGTTCCCGAGCCATATCGTCTACACTATCGGGACAGTAAGCCTCTCGTTTGTAAAGGAGTTTGAGGGGAACATGTGGAAGCTCGAGCCGGGCTTTTGACAGAGGGTCTAGGTATTAATGGATGACCCTAAGTGAGAAAGTCCGTGTTGAGAACGTTCACTCATCATCGATATCAAAACACAGATAAATAGCTCGGTTCTTCCAGGTAAGTGAAGTAGCCACCAGCGTAAAAGAGAGCTAACAGAACGGCGATCGTCCAGCAATAGGCCCGAAAGAGTACGTCGTTTATGGTACATGATGCATACAGGTCGCGGTAAAGTACTGAATGGAAACAACACTGATCACTGGTACCGCAGGTAATCGGAATATGCAAGCATGTACTCGAAGCGACAAGTCCAGCCAGTCGCTAGAGATCTAATTGCTTCTTCATAGAATACATTGTTCTTCCCAAAAGTCCTTGCATCCCATCGCGATCCCCGAGTCGTACAAAAAAATTGCTCTTCATTTCACCACCACCCAGCTCGACAACGAGCTGAGAAGGAGCGCGTAAGGAAGGAATATAGTGTATACCGACCGGTTACTGCCCTCAAATAATGGCCGACTCTTGAGTTGTACTCCCTGAGGGTGAGGAAAGCGTTTGGGCCAGCGAGAGTGGGAGGAGGGTAGGCATGGCTCGGCGGCTAAGGTGGTCATGGGTGGATCGGGGGCTGGGAAACGGCGTTCGTACGGTGCTGTCAGTATACTGGGGAGCTCCGAGCGAGACTTGGGCTGTTACTGCCGTTACAGTGATGGTCCTTAGGGCGGATGTGAAGGATACGGCCGGTTGGCACGAGAGCCAAGGCTGAACGTTCGAGAGGACAGGGCTCTAGTAACGAGTATTGAGCGCTGAGGTTCGGGTTCCAAGCGGGCCTGGAGGAGGCAAGTGGCCTGACGTTGCTTTCCGTTTCGTCTGTGTCTGGATTTCCTGGCGTCTTCGAACACTCTGGGCGCTTGGCGGAGACTGGATGTTGATCTGATTATGGATCAGCCGGTAGAAGGTATCCTCGAGGAAAGGGTAAACGGAGCATGAATAAGGGAATGGGAACGATCAAAAAAAAAAAGAAATGATAGTATACCTTTTAGGCCCGGGAGTATCGGATCCTTCCTCCCCCCGTGTATCCATGAAGTTGTTGCAATCGATGCGAAGTGATTTGTTCAGAATTGACGCATCATCGATAAGACTGAGTTCGAGAGGGCTGAGGTTTCGGAGACCATCAGAGATTCAGTCGGGGAGAACACGTCAACTAACCGCATACCTGTATCTCGCCCCTCTTTTTTCTTCGCCCTGTCAGACTAACGTCTCTCTCCTATGACCTTGCAACACTACCGGACGAAGATAGTTTCGGAAGCAATTTTCGACCGTTGAGGAAGAGGGGTTCAAAAAGGTGTATAGTGCGAGCTTTTGGCGGGTATGGACTTGACTCGCGAGAGAACGATGGAAGAGAAAGGGTCGATTTTCTTTCCGTCGACGTGGTGTCGAGACGATGGCCAGGGGTTTGACATTATCATTACTACCTGGTATCCAAGAGCCAGGTAGCGAAAAAAACATCTACCTCATTCCAATCATTGCCTGTACAAACCTAGTGAGCCAGTGATTTCGTTCAACCGAGAAAAAGAAACATGCCACAAGCAAAGTATATCGTTGCTCATCAATCTCCCTCCAGCCATATGCCAAACTCTCTGAATCTTCCGAGGCTCGTGCAGTGGAAGACAAAAGAAGGAAACCGAGTGAGATGAAAGGCGGGAATGGTATGGCGGTCCACGCCGGACAAAATGTTTTGTTCTCGTTTTCGTTTGACAATGGCATTTTCGTTGAATTGAGGTGCGATTTCGTGTTGAATTTCCTTGAATTCGGTTCTCGTTGTCGCATAAGCAGGGTGGTCGTAATAATCACCTGACACTACCAATTGAATTTTATGTAAAGGACCCTGAAGTTGATCGGCTTTTCCCGCTGCCTCCCCGCCTCCCCGACGCAGTTGCCCTTCCTTTGTATAGCTTCCGAGTCTTGCCCACCACCTAATCATGGTCATTACCTCGCAATACATCATACATTGACTTCACCTTGAGGGCCACCTGGCCAATCAAAGGTTAGTGATATGCACATGTATAAAGTACTAATATTGTAACCGATCACTGATTCACTGCTACCTTCTTGAACATGGTAGGCGGCGCCGCTACTAGTATCACAAATCAACCTCAACCTCAACATCGCTCGCCTCAACATCACAGATGTGCTGGTCTCCATTATTGTCTGTACCATCGCAAGGCTCGTTGCCTTGTTGACCGTCATAGTGCTAATGGTAATACTGGAGCTTGCGTTGACAGGTGGCGTCCCTTGTACCGCTGTAACTGGTCAAATTCGTTTGTGTACGGTACGGTCCGTATTCTGTCCGTATTATACATGCTACCTGCTACCAGGTCGACGAAAGGGACGTTAGCTATTTTGCTTTGACCACCAGTGATGCTCGCCTCAAGTCTCTCGACCTAGGCAACCACCGGCGAGATCTACGACCAAATCAAAACCACCGACACCGAGCTCACGCTGCTCACCTTCGTTATGGACCTCATCAACCTCAACAAACGGGTTCCCTTGAACACCTTGGTCGTCTATTGCGCTCGCCGGACCCAGAGGGTCTATGGTGGCACCAGACCCATGAACGTCCCGTTCACTTGAAGACGTGCGGGCCAAACTTCACGTTTTTGTATGCTTCTCAGTTTATAAGTCTTACCGTTTTATCGCCACCTGTAGGTACATTCACCGCCGGGTTGTCGTGCTTCTAAGTGTATGTCTTCAAGTTGAGGATATGGGAGTGGTAACTAGCCTGTATCTTTGTAGTTTAGTAGTACAGGCGCATTAGAGGGACCACCGAGTAGTGATAGCTAGTCTAATAACTCCACTGTTCCATACAAGGCCATCAAGTTAACTACATAGGTGATCATGGAAGGGAGGGCAACCGCGTCGGGGAGGCGGGGAGGCAGCGGGAAAAGCCGATCAACTTCAGGGTCCTTTACATAAAATTCAATTGGTAGTGTCAGGTGATTATTACGACCACCCTGCTTATGCGACAACGAGAACCGAATTCAAGGAAATTCAACACGAAATCGCACCTCAATTCAACGAAAATGCCATTGTCAAACGAAAACGAGAACAAAACATTTTGTCCGGTGCGGACCGCCATAGTATGGTCGTGGATCTAGGTCAAGTTTTGCTACGGGCACTTAGACCGACGGGCTCGCTTTGACGCGTCCGTTCGAATCCGACCATGGTGACCTGGTTTCGTCAGCCCTCGACTCTCGACCCTCAACCACATTCGATGGTCTACGTGCTTGGGAAGAGTCTATAGCGCGCGCGAGGCGTGAATTACTGTTGGCCTATGTATCTCAAAACCGGAACGAATGCGCGCAGCACTATGGAACGCTTGTTTCAAGATCCATCACTTGAGCAATACCCAAACTACGCACACAAGAATAGCAAGTCGATTCTCAATCTTGACTGGGAGGGGGCAAGAAACTTCAATTGTCACTTGATTATGGTCGTGAACGTCGCTGGTGGAGGTTAAGGAGGAGCTGGGCAGGAGGATGTCGAAGTGAGGGAAGGCACTAGTCACCACTAACGAAACACGGTACTCGTTCTAGCGTAGACAAATGGCTCTTCACTCGTTCACGAGGTCACTGAATAACGGTGAACATTCAAGCGCTCAAGAAGGATTTGAACCTCCCTGAGTCTGCCGCTCGACCTGGTATCCTCAATTTTGAGTTTTGAGATCTCCCTCAAATCCCCCCACAGCACTCCACTC